>JAQFYZ010000008.1:0-128222 GCA_034695085.1 Cylindroiulus punctatus
TCGACAAGTCGAATCGAATCGAATATTCGCTTCGATTCGCGAATGTCGAATATTGCGAATATTCGCGGCATCTCTATCATTAACCATGCATGATGCATCGTATGTGACTTTCGCTTGCAGGTCATAATTTGTTACATTAACCTACACAAATGTTGAATTTGGACCAATGGGTTATTTCAATTAGAGCCAAAATGGTTCGTTAGCTTCTGGAACCTAATGTTCTTTGGTTAGGGCACCAGTTAATAACATATGACAACTAATCCATTCATTGCTGTAGTTCTTTTGGGTGCATTAGTCGTAATAGAAATTTTCTAGCCTCTGTATGGAGACTTTTTTCCACCTGGTGTAATTGCCATCGTTATGTCTAGCCATAAGTAAGCCATTCGTTGCATTTGCATAATGCAGTGTTGGCTTATCTGGCGTTTTCGCATTGTTGCGTCCAATCTCTATTTACATTTAACTTTGTTTGCACGACATTTCGTGCTTACGATATATATGTAAAAATCTGGAGATAGCAAATTAGCTCTGTCATGCTTATCAGCCATTGTACGTTCGTGTGTTTAACGATTCTATTAGGCTTATGTTAAGCACCAAAAATAGATCGTCGCTTGTTTGGTTATCCTGCTTCCCTGTTTATCAGAGGTGGACATCCGAATTGTTTATAAATTTAGTAAACTACAGTGTCGGGTGTGAGACTATGCCGTTATGCGGCATTCTCCCATTGGTGTCATCGGCGATAACAACCACGTTTTATCAGACCATTTCATTGATGTCTAAAACCACTTTTCATGTAATTGGCTCTTGCACATCCCAGAAAAAATTGCACCAATGCCTGAATACAGTGAATGGAGATGAAAACTGCAGGTCACAAAACAGTTGATCACTGCGAGTGTTCGCATTGAGGTCAAGGTGTTTCAATCGGAATGTTGTCGTACTCTAGAGCTAGTATTAAATAACCAGCCTACCCTCATAATCCATTTTCAATTTCGTTCGAATTAGGCACCTCCTCTCCACTTCTTTTCTCTGGACATCCTTTTCACGTACATGTGTATCTAACTGTTGTTATTATAACATATGCTCTCACATATAATAACAACAGTAAGATAGTGAAACGTGTTATTTACCCACGTATAGCTAGACTCTCTACTTGGGAAAATTTCTCTAAATTAGATGTGTTGTATCCTGTACCTGCAGGGTTGGAGCATCAATACTAGGGTAATTTTTTTTTGCATTGGATGGACTGTGCATGATATTGTGCAGCATTGACATATATTGGACATCCTTCCTCGCTGACCCCTATACCACCCCCGACCCATATATTCCATCATCGTCCAATTTTGTTACCTCTCCTCCCCCATCATCGGACGTAATTTGTGCATAACCCCTTACCTACTCAACGTAGGAATGGAGGTCAAGCAAGCGCAGAAACGCCCTCAAGATAGCACTCAGCTGTTTGCATAGCGTGGGACTGTTTCGACGAAATGAGCTCAATTAGATCAGCGATCGGAAGTTGATGGAACCGACGTGGCTCGCCATTATTAGTCAGCTTTGTATACCTGTTTTCGCGAGCCTGTTTGCTCTGCGTGGCGGCCAATGGTGGGTTTTGCTAGTTTCTTGTAATGCGTATTATCCCCTTGAAATGTGTTTAGCAACGGCATTTGCGACGTTTGATCGGCAGCAAAGCAGCGTTGGCCGGATTTTGATGGGCTTATTGCTCGCTAATTCCAGCATTGCTGTGACCTGGCCAGGCCAAGCAGGTGATGCTCGTGTATGGAGGGGCCCCCAGAGGTGGACAACCCCGAAGATGTGCAACAAGCATTTGCTCGCATTTTGCCGGTTAGGCCTACCTCATGCGAGAGAATCCCCTCGAATTTCAGCCCCATGCACGAGCATTTCATTTCACGAAGGAAGTTCGCTTTCCCGGTGCAATTTCTGCGGTGCTCTCGGCTCCCTATCGCCCTTCCCAAAGCCCCCAACCTCGAGCTGTTTGTCCAAATACCTTGCTTTCTTGCATCCATGATTTTTCGGTGTTGCTTCCCTGCTCGCTTTTATTTGGTGGCGTTTTCGGCCTTACTTATCCGATCTTCCATCTTGCGAAGGCCGGTGATGGGAGCGAGGCGGAATGGCGATGTTATTCCATGGCGATCGGGATGCTCTGAGCCCTGTTTTCGGCCTATTTCGCTGGATTTCCAGCCTTCTCGAACACATAGCTGCTATACGGCATTTTTGCTCCAGTTTAGTTTCTTCTCCCTAGACTCGCTCTCTCCCTCTCTCCTCTCGCCTCTCTGCCGAACCCAGCCATTCACAAACAGCCAGAGATCAGGGAGCGCTCCCGAGGAGCAGAAAAAGGCTCCCTGGCGCTCCAGCCCGTGACGTAGCTTGGAATGCCGAATTTCATGGATCTCAGGCCGATCCAGCGTACTCCCTCTACGCCATCTTGAATTGGGAGCTGCGACCATACAGTATATCAGATGAAAACATTGACTCATTTTGCATCTCACAAATATACTTGCATTTCAGCAGGCTCTAAGTGCCAATGCTTGGAATGGGTAGGCCATACTGTTTTTGTGCAATATTTCAAGTTGTTTCACTGACAGCTTATATAAGTTATATTATTGTATTATTGTTGAAATGTGGTAAACTGTTATCGTAAAAGAAGCACGAAAAGTGATATGAAAAGTATGGATCTCAGGGGGGGAAAATCAATCAAACCTTCCGATACTCGACAGCTACACTGTAGCAAGTCTGTAGGACGTGCCTACTACAAGTATAGCCAAAAGGGTTGGAATAATCAGATTTAATAGATCCAAATTAATACATTGATTAAAGTTATCAAAACTCACCAACTTGACTGGTCATTATAAACGATTAATTCCATCAATTCCTTTTCATCACAGTCATATATCAGCACGAATGACTGTGATGAAAATGAATTAATGGAATTAATCGTTTAATAGATCCAAGTTTGACTGTTATTTTACTATGAACTTTTATCACCACTGATATGATTTTTTTTCCCGCATTGGACAATTATAATTTGTGCGAACATGCGCCTAGAACTACCATCCCAATTGATGATGGCATCCACTCTGCTCGCCCTGTATCTTGTCTGTTAGGTAAACATGGGTAGCTATTTATCTTCCGTGGTTGTCATTCAGCCAGAGCGATGCTAAAAGAGAACAATGAGATGAGAGATGCATGACGCGTGGCCTTGCGCACGCATCCGGGATTCTCGCGCCCACGTTCGGGACTCTTTTGGCTGAAGCGCCATAGAATGCGTTCGCCGTTAGATGGCGCTGCTTCCCCACCTGGCAACTTCTTTGCCAGGATTCTGTTTATAAAATGGCGGATTGCGGTGGTGACTCGGACGTCAATTTAAATGCTCTGCAAAGAGTCGATCCATATATCGTGCAAATTGTGGATTCGGCGACGCAAGTAGCGCTCTACAAATTCAACGCCAAGGAAAACGAATGGGTGAGTCGCCACTTTTTGCTTTGCTCGAAATCGGGGAGCGCAGATGTGGTGCTCGAAGCATGGGAGCGCAATCGAGCTGCTGTTGAAAAACTTGATACAAAAATAGCAGTTCTCCTCTGTACGTCTGAATTTAGCCACCGTCTTCGTCGCCGGAAATTTTACCTTGCATCGTAAATCGATGCTTTGCTCGATTATGAGTGAAACAAAAGATTTGAGGTGTGAAAATTGCGTTTGTTGTTAGTCTCCTGCCTTGACACCGATATGGTGGAATCCAATGTGCGTGCATGGTTCAGCATGTTGGTCATATTTGCCTTAAGATTTCTTGCCCTTGTCAAATTTTAGAGCTGAGAATCGTGTCCCTTTATCAAATCTTTACAGTATGATTGCGAGGCAAGGAGGCCTGTAGACTGTATACACGTACATGACAAGTGGCGTCACCACACGCCGATTTATCTCCGAAATTTCTATGCAGTCACAGTGAGCATAGTAAATTGCCGGTTAATTTAAATAGCAGAAACCGGCAGTGAGGCACTACACGCAGGGCCAGCTTTACCATTTAGACGAACTAGGCAACCGACTAGGGTGCAGGCATCTGGTGCGCCCCCAGACGCTGCGGTCGATGCGCAAAATTTGGAAAAATGGAACAAAGTTACCAATAAAAATTATCTAAAATCCAGCATTTGTGCTCCAGACAAAAGCCAGTCATGTTTCTGAGTCTTTCATCCCTACACACCCCTAAAAGATGCCACCACTGGATGTCCCACTTTGAGGGGCCCATGGAACCCAAAATGCACCTTGCCTAGGGTGCCAAACAGTCTGGAGCCGGCGCTGACTACACGTGCATTATTACTCAATACCTGTACGGTATACGGATATTAACCAAGCTGAAAGTCTATCTGCTTCTTATGAAGCAAGTCATTATTCTAATTTAACCTGAACTGACATGTAATTCTTAGGCGATCAGCCTAATACCTCATTCACATGATGCACTCAAACTAGTTGCCTTTCTATTCAGCATAAGGCGCTTTCCTAAATCCAAAAGTGTGAGTTTGGACGCTCCCCAGAGGCTCTCAGTAGGCTGGTAAACTAGTTTGGGTGTACTGTGTGAACGGGAAACAACTTGATACCATGTTAATAAACAATAGTTCTTGCTTCCAATATTAAACAATAGCAAATTGCATACTAGGCTGACAAGCATTATGCGTACAATAGTCGCGTCTTTAATTAGTGTGCTATGGAATTTGGGTATGGTGCCTGAAGAGCATTGATGGCGTGAAAATAATTTTGCGGGCAATTCGTTCACAAGTTTGGAATGATGAGCAAACGCCGACAAATGCTTTTTAAAATTTCGTTAGGTGGATTGAACACTGAAGACAAATCCTAATAAAAATTATCCACGTTACATTCAATCCCATTCTGTAAATTTGATCACCTGAAGGAGCTTCACGATATCTTCGTATTTAGATTCGTCCTGAAAACCATCCTTCTGATTATACAAGTCTGCAGTTTCACCAGACCAGAGCATGTGAACAAGTTCTTTTATGACTCATAGGTTTTGCCAGATTTTTATGGTTTTTCTTATGGTGCGTTATTCGTTTCGTTCAACAGACGTGCTGCTCAATGTCAGCCACCCCCTTCAAGCACTAAATTGGCTTACCTGGCATGAAGGAAAATCTAATAAGTTTGTTGAATGGGTTCGCTTATGCCCAAGTTACTATTAATCAGTAGAAGAATTTGTTCGCATGTGGCTGTTAACAACTTTACTGATTGATCACAGGAGCAGGCTTTCCTTCCACGAATTTAATATAGGCTACGAGCATGTTTTACTGGCCCTGAAACTTCCTCACAGACCTACATTTAGCCAATCTTTCTTTCAAAAGTTTCGTGTATAGTTATAGCGCTTATTTTTCTAGTCTCGTGAAAATGTCTCATTTCCGTTTGTTCTTATTTATTCATTTATTCTAAATTACAGATCAAAACAGGAGTGGAAGGGACGCTGTTCGTTTACAATAGGTAGGAACGACATTACTTATCACAGTGTTTGCCCCGGGCTTATCGATTTTCAGAATGCTCGTTAATTTCCTCTATAAATAGTGAGCAGTAGGCAGCACAGTTCTAAACTACCAGTATCTTTGAGAAGGTTTTATCCCACTGTTTAATTATGTGCTGTAATGATGTGGCTGATTGCATTAGTGCCCAGTAAGCCAATTGTTTCCTCACCAATGTCGCACTGTTGCAGTCTTATGAGCGAGGACTAGCTGCACAAAATGCAGTGTTTGCTGCTTTCTATGATGTTAAATGAGTTTATATTTCTTTTCTCCTCATAAATTAATGGTAGACAGTCCTGTCTACATTTTCGTTTGCTAGTGTTTCTTTTTGGGTCTTGAAGGTAGCATTCAACCACTCGCCTGATTGAATGACTATTTTTCTCCATCTCATACTGCCAGAATTCAACCACTATGGCTTGCTGCTGGGTTTATGGCAATATAGGTTTATATGATTTATTTGGAAGGAGAAATCTTGCTGTGTGCAATTTTGTTTTGTTAACAAATATCACCTTTATATCTGAGGAACTACAGCAACCCATATAACGCACATAGGTTTATTATCCTTGACACTTGATCTTTAAAAATTATTGACTATCTGGCAGGTCAACATTCGTATTGCACAAGAGGCCATCCTCATGAACAGTAAGCTTTTAATGATGCTTCTTTTCATCCTCCAATTGTAGTTTGCCAGCCTCATCAATTTAATATTGCCTTCGCAGAAAATAAAAAGGCTACTTAATTGCCTTCTGTTATGTTTATACGTGTACCTACATTATAATAACAAAGGGTGGGGCTTTGCCTACTGTCCAATAAGCCAGTTGAGTTGTTATAGTAACACCAACATTTTGCAGCACTCGGTGGAATTACAGGTGGAACACAGTATGTTACTGTTGGCCCCTGTAGAAAATAACCTTATGATCTCCTTGTTGGGACCATACGAGTATTCCGATTTGAAAAATTGCAAAAATCCTGCGAATTTTCTCTTGCTAAGCGATGCAAACTGCTATTAATAGGCCTATTCTTTAACCCAGTAAGTGCGAACTTATAATCGCATCAGATCATGAGAAATTTACGAAAGCGAGCATGAGAAAATTACGATATCAGATATCCATCACACATCCACACGCCTCCTCATGAATAACATCCTTCTTGTAAAAATGAATGAAAATGTAGTAGTAGTCGCGCAGAGCTAAGATTATGTAAACATTGGACGACTTGTCTCGTTCCTCCATATGCGTGCGAATTCTTGACTACTGAAAATACTCATGCCAGATTGTGGGGGAATGAGCCGAACCACCTGCTTACATCAAAAACTCGTTGAAAATGGGCAATCGAGCTCGGCTTTTCCTTCTTAATATTTATGCACAATCAACTGGCCATTTGCTGGTTAGTTCATTGTTTATATTTATCAGACTGATTCATTTTGCATGGTTTAATTTTGAGTACCAATCAGACCCTTCCGTTGGCAGTCTTAAAAACACATTTACATTTTACACATTTGGATAGGCACTGTGAAAATCGACATTAAAGTGCATTCATGTACTTTTAATGTCGATTTCGTGTAAGGGAAAAGAATTTATCAAAATTCGTGCAAGTTTGGTTTCTGACTTTTACTCTAGTTGTCTTTGGATTTCAGGGTGTCTTCTCACTTTCATAGCTATTTTAGTACATTGCGCATTACTAATTAATTCTGCGATACGTGTATAAGTGTATTCGAAAAGTTTTCACTGCATTTTGATCTAATCGCATCTGACAATGAAGGTCTAGCGAGGAAATTGTTAGTGTTTCATTTATTTTGGGATGAACATGCCGATCAGACTCGGCATCTTCATTTTGCTTCAGCTGCCCAATGCCCATGCCAAAATAAGCTCTTCTTTATGGATCGCTGTTAAGATCAAAAGATTTGTGCATGTCACGGGTGATTTGGCGCAGAAAATCCTGTATTAAGTTCGAAGAGCCGACGTCCATGGCTTTAAAAGCCCTTAATATTTAACAGCACCTGTCTATTCAATCATCAGGGTTTAACGCATTGTTGCTCTCAAAATGGATATGCAGGTCGGACATCCAACGAGAGGCATTTGGAAATGCAGTGACGCACGTCAACCTGAATCAGACTGCACGTAAAAGCAAATGGTCTTGTTCGTAATGGTGAAATGTCAAAATAATGGACTCCCATTTGAGAAACAGTTTGTATGCTCAAAAGGCCAAACTGGCGGGTTTTGCTCGCATTATCAGAGTTTGGCTGGCTAAGGGTTCGATGTTATCAACGTACTAACCCCATTGTACCTGATTCCACAACAACATTACTCTGCTATTGTGCGCACGTTTGATGGCCCGTAGTTTTTCAGTAAAACATGAATATTTCATTTCAATCTGCCATACCATTATCCACGGCTGGCTGTCGTTGCTCGTATGCTTCAGGAATCACGAAGTAATTGGAAGGATGGATGATGGCCATCGGAAAGATCGAAAGCCTGGTCACTATTGATCTGATGATGTATATGATGATGAGATTAGAATTGGGTCCCATGTATGTAAACAGCCTGGGCCTGCAGGCTGTAACCATTGGCAAATAAGCAGTTCGGGCATCAACTTTTTAAAAAGATTTATCGAAATAATGCGCTCTTATTCATTAAAAATGTACGGTTTAACTAATGTACTATATAGGAATGGTTTACGAATGGATTTCTGCTGATCTATAACCCTCCATTCACAGGGCTAATTTTCAATTTTTCGAAAACACAGCTCCGTTTGGCCCAGTAGCTATTTTTACGAGATCTGTTCTCTCGAGCTACTCTCTTTAAATCCAAATGTGTTTCTATTACCTTTTATGTTGCAGGGCGGCACAAGAACGAACCTTCGAAATGTGATATACAGTTCAGTTCAGCATAAACGTAGGCCATTCCTACTCGCCAGCCATCTGCTAGTCAGGGTGGTTTCACCCATTTCTACCAACTGTCATACTCGGTGTTTACTGTAAGCGGAAACGTACTGTACGAATCTATAAAGTAAACATACAGTATGTACCTTGGAAGACACGCGGCCTAAAATACAATAATAACAGACCTTGAAAGAACGCCTCCACAGTCACCTCAAAGGGTTGCTGGTGTTATTTACCATAATGACTGTGATCCATAGTTTTTGTTTCTTCGTGTTTGTTGGTGGTTTTGAGGGAAGATCATCAATTTTTGAAAGGAATTGGTCGAGTTGTTTTGGAAAGTCATAATCTGCTTATTTTGTAAATATCCGAGAGGTTTTTTTTTACGAAATAAGAACTTTTTTTTGAGGAATTTGGTACATGTGCTTGCTACGAAATCTTCATAGTCACATTTTTATTCATTTAGCCATGACTAGACTTTAAGGCCCGTGCACAAACTACGTCCAAGGTTCGATGGGGAGTGATGGTTAACAAAAATGGGGCGATGATGGACAGTGATGGAAATCTTGAACGGGTCCTTAGTTTTGTGAAATCTTTTGTCAAGTTGCGGAACATGTCCATGTTTCACACACCACTGATTTCAACATGAAAATTGTGATATGGGTTGAGTAAAATTATGGGAGAGTTAAGTATATGGACAAAACTATATGAATTGAAGAATCACGGGGTGTGCTTCAACATATTCCCTGGTTATAGTCATCACCAAATTTGAACAGTTTTGATGAATACTCCATTGTTGGTTATAGTGAAGTACGGGTGCTTAAAACAACGGTATAAAATCCCACTACTTGTACGAATGAATTCTAAGTGAGGAGGTAGATTTAACGTTTAAATATCACCATATTATCATAAGAAATAATGTACCTCGACTGTTATACCCAGCTTCACAGACTTTTTCCTTCGCTGGCCGAAAACCACTTCTCATAGGGGCCTTGTTACAACAGCTTATTAGAAGTAGTCTTAAACCCAATTTAGATACAACTTGTTGGACAGAGTATCGGTACACACTTTCTTCAGCGAACTTCTTTTTCCGAACTTTTATAAGGTAAATTTTAATAACTCCATGAATTTGCCAAATGGGACCATAATGGGGCTTGGCAATACTTGGCAAAATGTGAATTTGCCAAGGTGAAGTTGCCAAATGAAAAACCACTTGTACCCAAGTTTGGGTAATTTACCCAGGTTTGGGATGTGTTCTTTGTATTTACAGGACTAAGACTTCCAGTTCGAACGAAATGGATTGAATGCCGTGGTAGGGGGAAAAGTCGACTTTTCGGTGGACCTAGTTTGGGCACTGCCCCTTATTTGCCACGAAATAGAGAAGCCGGATTCGACGTCGTAAGGCCGAGTGCCAGGAAAAAAACTCTCGTCGAGTTGTCAGTAATTAGCGTAATGTCGAAATTATATTTAGCACCGGGCTAATTATCAATCATTAGCATCCCCGGCGAGAGTGGCAGCGCTAATTACCCCCGTGTTATTCCGCAGTCAAGAGTGTTATGTCAGAGGCCAAAGGGCACTCGTTGTCAGCCCTACCTTTGCCATGCTGTGCCCGAGTTAGCGTAATCCAATCCGGAGCACGTTAATCCAACGGGTTCCTGGTTGCTGGTCTGGCTCCTAATCCGGCACCGAACCACTCCATCCGAAGCACAGTTTAATGCAGTTTGCCGGAGTTGGGTCCAACAAACCGCCGTCACCCAAGCACGGTTCGTGCGTGGATTTTTTCAAATTGGAAAATCCACCGGAGCGAGATAACAAACGGAGTCATGAGGCGGGCTTGATTATTGCCCGGGTTGGCGATAAATCCGATCGATGGCATCGATGCTGCTCGCTATCGAGCCGAATAAATATCTGCTTCTTTTTATCTTCCCTCCATAGGTGCAGCGGCTCAGCATCCGCACCTTTGGCAGTCGCTGCTGTTTCTGGCTAGCAGTGATCTCCAGCGCTCTGCCAACAGCTGTTGCTGCCACCCTTCTGCCCCACCTGGCCCAGGGATTTTCCCCTCTGCGCGGCGCGTGGCATCTTCCATAATCCCGCGAATGGGTGCTCAGTCCTGGCCCCGCTCGGGACGCAGTTATTGGCGTTTTCCAAGTTTTGCTCCGTCTCAGCCCACCTGAAATCGATGCATTTTCGGGGTGGTGGTTGGCCTCCGGAGGCTGCACGAAAATTGGAGGAAAGCCCGCAAAAGTCGCGGAATTGATCCGAACGGCACATGCACCGTTTCGACGGCCGCTGGATCAATACGGAGGCAATTTTTCGGTTCCCTAATGCGGGGTAATTGCAGCGGCGCTGACGTCACTACCCCGTTAGCTGCCATGATTGTGACGGGGAAACATGTCACTGCATGGGTGAAATCCATCTGCCAGCGATGGATGGACGGATAAGGCGGAGGGGAAAAGGCTTCCGGCAAAGATTCGGTGCCCGAAATACTAAATTATGGAGGTTAAAAATAGGTCCGGTGAAGGCGCGAGGCGAAAAAAAACAAACACAAAGAGTGGTTCGGGACTTTTTTTTCCGGCTCCGATCTGGGCCAGGTTCTGCTTCGGAAGCATCTGAGAAATTCATCGTGGACCTGGCCTCGGAAATGCCGTGTTTTGCCTGCCGGTGTGGACGAGACTCGGATGGGGCCTCCCCAAACTTTTTCCTTCATTGCCGATAATCGCTTATGTCAGAAATCTTAACACCTCTCATCAGGAAAGTCGTTAAATGTCCAACGCAGGGGAGATATTCATCACATATCAGAAAATTCATTCGATTGAATCTTATCAACACGTGTACGGTGTAATCCGTGTCCACAACTGACTGATCACTTTCTTCAGAGTAGACTACGAAAAAATTTTTAATGTGTATTCCGAGATGTAGGCGTTTGCGCACCACGTTTACCCAATTTTGGATCATTCACCTGGGTTTGGGAGGGCTGCCCGACTGTGACGGAAGCAGGCTTTCCCTCACAGCTCTCAAGCTGGCAGTGATTGCCTGCCTATTAGCGGCAGCTGACTTGGTAATTTGTTTTAAGTGAGTTTTGGTTGGCAAATTCGGCTAATGTTTGGTTGGGCACTACAAATTTTAAAGCAAAAAGGGCACATTTATACAGATAGGATAGGGGTCAGTCTTGTACATTAGACCAGTAGATTTGAAATAGTTTTTTTGTGCACAATTGGCGTGGGGGCTATTTATCTTAGTATATCCGGTTGATGGCGATGGTGTCCACCCTCGACCACATAGTAGTTTTATAGCATTTACTGATAGTAGGGTTGTTCAATTGATGGTTGAATTGAATAGAAATACACAGGCGCCGCGCGCCAGACGTATACGCCCTGTATGATGAGGAGATGGCATTAATTCAGTTTGTGGGAATTTCGTGTTTAAACGAATCCACCGAGGTGATAGAACCTGTCACTCCAATCCGCTGATGGAACCGCTTGCCCGTCAGCTGCATATTCTTGATCTTTCTTTTTGCATGCCATCAGACGTTGGAATTTCCTTCCAAAGGAAATACAATTTCACAATGATGATGGTACCCACCCAAAGGCGGTGATAATTGGTGAATGATTGGGTTGATGGATGACACCCTCTGCCACACAACAGTTCTTTGCTGATTGCGGGGCAAAGAGTTGAGTTGAATTGAATCTAGGAAAAAAAATTAGATTTCAAGATATTATGGTATTTTTAAAAAAAAAATTATTTTTAAAATAAGACTTTTTGTACAAATATTTTCCAATCGTTCTAAAACTCTGCATCGGACCACGTTCATGCATCTGTCTCTTTTTTTTTCCACTCTTTTAATTAGTCGTCTCTTTATTTTCTTCGCATTGGTTCGCTCGGTTGGTTTTGCAGATCGCGCTTCTTTAATGCCAGATGATTGTTTATTCAAACTCGATGACGTTGGTTTCGGTCCCTCTTTGTTGCCCTTAATTCATTTCATCTCTAAAGTAATCAAATTCCGCCAGACCAATTTCTAATGGCACCTGCTGATGTTTGCGCTGGCTGTTGGCCCCTTAATTATTAGTATACCTGAACGAGTCTCTCGTCGCCCCTCGATCCTCCTCGGATGCTGTTATTGGCGGATCCGGTTAGACCGTTGCCAGGGTTACTCTGACCCTAACAGCTTCGTGCTGGCCAAATACTACAGGCCGCTCGCTGCTGAATAAATGAAACTGCAGTCGTAAAAAATTATCATGTCTGGAAAATTGAAATATAAATTGGGAAGCTCCCAGCAGGCCTCTCTTTCAATTGTTCTTTCTTTTCCAGCCTGGCTGTCACCCGTGGGCAGGAGATGCTTCTTCGGCAAACCCCTAACTCTCCGGTGTCACTTTTTTGGTTCGGTGCGTTGGAGACCCAAAACCTCTGGACGCCATCCAAGAAAAGAGGCGAAAGTTAGCCCGGAGATGCTCCCGTTTCGGAGAAAAAGGCAGAACGATGCCAAAATCTCCAACTCGAATCTCCCATTTGGACCAAATTAATGTTTTCCTGACAAAGTCCCTACACGGTGTGTGTATAGGCCTATCCGAGTAATTTAGGGGCTATTTTTTATTTCTATTTTCTGTTGCTCTTACGGGCAGGCTCTCGGCTTTGCTCGGTCGACGGTTCTTATATCCCAATCGGGGTAAATGTATCTGGAGCCATCTTGTTTTGTCTAGATTGGGCTTGGGCTGGATCTCGAGAATCCGTGCGTTTGGTTGCGGTCCTTGGTTCTGGGATTTCATTTTGGGTTTGTTATGAAAACAAGAGTTTTTGGGCGTTTGAAACTTAGCCAGCTCTGTCCTTGGTCATTCCATTTCGGTTTCATCGTGTTTACTTCTGTTACAACAGGGTGTCCATCTCATGGGTGTGTCACCCTTTGAGACACCGATTTTCATTACTTCAGTTACCTAAACCGTTCCTGATTTTTGATACCATAGAAGTGGATCATGTAAAGTTGCCCTTTGAAATTCCCCATCGGGCAATTTTAGATTTTTCATCCAGTTTTCACCTATGGGTTTTTTACAGTTCTTTTGTGTAACTACACTCTGTCAGTTTCGATCATGAATGCTGACGAGTTGTGATGACAAAACTTCAACGGCCCCATATCCTAATAGACATTGAAATTTTCTTAAGAGTCATGGTATTCATTGGTACTCAATAGACACCCTGTTTGAGAAACCTATCTGGCCCCTTTTCTTTCGAATATCTTTAATCCCAGGTGGTTGTTTACCAGAGATGCTTGGCTGTTGCCATTGCCAGAAGCGCTTCGGCTGTTCATATCTTTGAAAATGACTCGTCTTATTTCTTTCCTTGTTTCTCCCCCCTCTTTTTTAAGTTTTGAATTTGCTACTCTGACGTCTGTTTCAACCTTGCGACACTTTTAAAAACTTTGAGATTTCTTTTCGCCAAAGTCTCGAGCTTTTTTTAAAACTGACGTTTTTGGCCTAATTTTCAGTGCCCTGCATTTCGTCGATTCTTGGGGTTTGTCCCATTTGTCCAGAAAGCCAAAATCCGCAGTTTGTGCGATTTTTGAACTGGACCTAATTAGGTGCCTCAAAAAAGTTCAGTCGCTCCAGTACACAGTTTTAATGAGGCACGAAGGGCATACCCGGATCAACTACATGATTAAGTAATGACATAATCATGTCGTAAGCTGGGCGCTAATAGCCCATTGGATCTCGTCAGGCAGTCGTTGCTGGGGATACACTGGGAACATCGGGAAAAATGTTTAAAACCTATTTGACGTTCATGGTCTTCAATGATTCCGGCTTCGGTATTAATTTTTATCAATATGGCATGGGCAGCAGTTTTTTTTCTGTTGTTATGAATTTTTTTCCCATTCTTCCAGAGGGATTTGCAGTCTGATTGTCATCGCACAGTCGTGCAAATCTTTGAAATTGGCTGTCATACAGCATCTTATTATCCCCTAATAGATCCTATTGAACCTAGTAAACTAATAGCGTTGTTGATTCCCATTTCAGGTTTAAAACTCCAAGAGCACGACTAGTAGTTTGCTAGCACGTAAAGAAGCTGCTATGACCCATTTTGTAAGAATTCCAGCTGTGCATGCTGAGTTTTGATGCAGCCTTTGGAAATCACTATCTTATTTATTGAAATACTCGCTCAGGATGGAGTTCAGTGGGTCCTGACGCCAGCTTTTTGCAGCTCCTCGTGCTAGCGCCATAGAGCCTATTTAATTTGGGACCTATTTAATAAGATTATGCATTTGATGTTTGGGAAGGATTCATTCTGGTCAGGAAAGAAATAGCGTGAGGAGTAATTTTAAGCCGAACAAATGAAGGCTCTTCTAAATTGGCGGCTGTTTATTTTAAGACCTTATTTGAGTGCCGTGCTATTCGTGTAAGCACAAAGCCGATCGACATTGAAGCTCTTTTTGTTTCCTTGTTTTTTGAATTTTTAGAATTTCTGACGTCGTCTTAAGAATACTGGGTCAGTCTACATTTCTTCAACACATTGGGATTTGGCTCATGTTATCACTGCTTTTTATAATTTGAAAAAGCTCGCGATGACCCATAGGTCTTTTATGAACACAACATGACTGCACAACTCAGCTTGCTAAAAGAGTACCGATTCTGAGTGCACTTTTTGCATACGTCATAACGCATAATTCAATGTGGGGAATCCTCAGTACGCCCTTTGTTACCAAATGAAACAATCATCTAATTGATGCCACACCATATTAATTCAGGGTGTTCTGTCAATGGTTCCAATGGGACACGAGCATCACGGAGGATGCTGAGAATTGCAATTGTGACTGGTTAGGTCACTCCATGAGAGAGTTGCCCTCCCGTGTAATTTAGTTCGTTTTAAGGTAGACCTGCACTGCATGGTGTTAATGCAATTATGATTGAAAGCCTGAAATGCTTCACATTTTGAATTGTTATATATATATATATATTTCATGGATTATTTTTTTCAATTATAGGTCAGCTCCACCCCTTCATGGCTTTGTAATCATGAATCGGTTGAGCAAAACCAACCAAATTGAACCGATCACTAAGGACTTGGAATTACAGCGAGAAGATCCCTATTTGTTGTATAAAAACTCAAAACGTGAGCCATTTATATTACCTTCGCATTGTTATTGCATGAATGACAACTTGTTTACAGTGTGTGCTTTATTCTATCGTTGAATTTGCATGAAATAATTAAAATGCTAATTTCTTAAAAGGATTACTAGAAAATATATTCAGGTTACATGTCATGGTTACAGTTATTCTACTAATGCTTCCAAAATCTTGCAATAATTTCGCAAACTACGAAACCAGCAAGAAAATACAAACGTCGTGTCTTATACTAAAGTTGGAATTTGAATTGAAATTGGATGGGATTGGAAAGTGGTTTCTTTGAAAGCACATTTCTGTGGTGCTTGAGGGAGGCTCCTGGGTTTGTAGAACTTCATTGTTAAACTTGGAAAAGAAAAAGTAACTTGCTAGAATGCAAATGTCATAGGAATAGCTACCTTTGTCTGAAATCAAACAAGTGTCGCTATTGGGAATGAATACATAGTCTTTGCGTTGTTATTGAATGTAATTGTTCATAGAATTCAATCCAGTTTGCATTTACACTTAGGAGCTTTATTATCCCATTGTATCACAACGATTGCTGATGTATTTCTAAATCTGGATGCTTTCAGTAAACATTTTCGGAATATGGTTTTATGGCAAGAACGATTGTTCCAAAATCAACGACTCAATCACCAGGTGAGACTGGTGGTGTTTTTTGTCAGTTTATTATCAACCATTGAGCTGCAATATTTATTTGTTGGTCCTACTTTCTATAGATTGCTAACAAAGGAAAAGGAAAAACAGAACACATATCAAAGGCCAAGGAGGGCTTCTGAAAGCGATTCCAGGGTGGATGAAGGTGCAAAACAACTGCCTAAATCCATTGATATACTTTCACTACTGTCAAATGCTGAAAACGTATATTCAAAGGTTGGTTTCAAACGAATTCCTCTCTAGAGAAGCATGCTTGGGCATTTGCAGTGGGAACCCTACTACATCATGTTATCGTTAATGCTTGTTTTTCGGTCAATGTGCACAATACCTAATTTGATATTACAATGGTCATATTTTGCCTTTATTGAAGAGTTATCTAGGCTCAGTTTTGAAATATTTATCGAACATTGACTTTAGAATAAAACAATCAAAGAGGAAGCTGAACCTAAACCAATGATAGAGTTGCCAAGTTCAGGAACCATGACTTCAGCTAATCTCATCAGACCAAAGGCAGTGAGAGTGGGAGGAGCCCCCGATGTCACCAGGACATCGCCGCTTGCTTTGAAGCCTTCTGAGAGTGAAGAAGAAGTAAATAAAGATCCACTGAAAGCATTATTTGCTAGTGCTACAAAGGCAAAGGTTGGGAAAATGACAAATCTGCAACCTTATACTGTATTCATTTGTATGTTTGTGGCATAGTTAATCCCCAATTGTTATCGCTGATCGTGTGTGCTTTTCAGCCCATGTCTGGGTCCATCCTTGTCCCTTGTCTTCCTCCGTCTTCAAGTAAAAATGACAGCAATGCTCTCCCTCCGGTTCAGTCTAACCCGGTACTGCTACGGCTTATGTCCAACCCAGAACATTTGGTTGAGCACATTGAACGGCAACAGCGTAATGAGGTTCCCAACCTGGCAACGACTTCTACACAACTATCTTTACAAAGCTTGGAAAAGGATCTGAAAGAGAAGCTTAAACTTGGTTTAACGGGCAAAGATACTTCAACAGCACTTGGTGAGGAGTGGATTATCTTTTTTTTGCATTGGTATTGGGGTGCTGTAACTTACTGAAGATGCATAACAGTTTAAAAAGTCTTAATGACTTAATTGCAATCGGATGTAGCACACAGAAAGAAATTTTCCACTTTATTTGGAAATAACCCAATGTATGTAGGGATATGTTAAATTCCAAAATTATTGCTAGCTTGCTTAAATATAATTGGATGCTGAGTAATGATGTGTTACAACAAGCAGGAAATGATTTCCATTTGTAGAGTTAAAACGTCATTGAACAATATTTGTAGGTTATGTCCTATGGCAAATAAGCTACCGTGATGATGATTCAAATACCGAAAATCAAATTTAATTAAATCATCTTTGGTTTATAACTAGACCGTGCAGTTGTCAGCCCTGATGGCCCGCCTTTGAAACTTGTCTCATCTGGTGAGAACCAAGGGATTTTCACTCCAGCCATGCTAGGAAGTATGATGCCCAGTCTATCTGCAATGTTGACACCGAAGCAGTCAAGTTGTGTTCCACAGATGACCCATACTTCTACTTTTGTTGAAACAGTGGTCACACCACAAATGGTAAGGAATGGGGTGGATGGGATTGTTTTTGCTTGCCTGGAAAGAATATTGAAAAAATAACTCGTGCATTAAATGCAACAGTTCACAACGCCCAGTAAACCACCGTCACTTCCTGCCCCTGATATTGCGCTGATGTCTCCGATAATGTTAATGGCCAGGCAGGTTCCACCAAAACCATTTACGGGTTCAAATGGAGCAGTGACAGAAACGTCAAGGGTCGAAATTCCAACTCTCACCAAGACACAGATGACAGAAGCATTTATTTACTTACTTAAAGTAAGCGTATTGCTTTTATTTACATTTAAAGTAATTGTGACAACTGCCTTGTATTTTCAACCTGATGTTGAAAATGAAAATGCTGTGACTCGTGTTATAAAACTTTAGAAATGACCTGTAAGAAATTTTCAGAGTACTTCTGAAATTCGTTTTATATCATGACTGCTTATTATTGGCAGACGATCTGACTAATATATATTTTCTTAATCAGAATGATGCAGAGTTTGGAGAGAAGCTTTATGAAGGATACATGAAGCAATGTGCCGAAAAGCGAGCCTAGGATTTTCACATTTACCCTAAGTATTTTAATTGTTTTGAAAAGGTCATCGTTTGCAATTTTACTTGAAGCGGGCTTAAGGGTATTTTTTAAAAAATCTGCAAGTGCATCACTTGTCTTTCAATTAGTTGTACACTTCTGCCCCAGGTACTTAGCAGCGTTTTCATTTATTTAATGAATTATTTGTGCATCACCACAGCCAATCTTGCTGCGCTAACTAAGTTTACATTTTTATACATTATCAGTTCTTCCAAATTAATTTGACTGGTTCAACATGTTCTAGTACCAGAAGTAAAGAGCAGGTGAATGCTTTTCTGGATATAAACTTCCATGGAACAGCTGCTGAAATCCCAAATGTTATTGTTTATAACATTGCAGTATTCTTTTACGTTTCTTGACACATCACACGTCAACGTGACACATTGACTAACTTTATTATTATATAATTGAGGTTTTTTGTTTTAACACCTGCAAAATTGTGATCCTCCCAACATCTTGACATTTGCTTTTAAATTTGTTCACAAAAAATTTTATTTGATCAAATGTTCGTACAATATAGATGTGTTAAATAGGTATTTATTCCATAAAGAAAAAGGCGTGCATTATTAATTATTCATGTATATAATGAATAACTGATGTTCAGTTTCTTGTCGACGTCTTAAAAACTGCTGTCGTTACTTCACCCACATGTTTGATGTACACGTTTCTGGAATGACAGATATGAGATCAATAAATTTTTGAAGTGTGGATTAAGTACTAAACGTCTTGGCACGTGCTATTGTAATGGGTCCGACCACTTACAATGTATCGGATTCCAGTGCAATTATTGGAGTTTCCTCAGAGTCCCGTTCCAACCGTGATGCAATTTGACTTAATTCTGCAATTATTCCTGACGCGTTACTGACGACTTGTCCTTTACCTAAATTAATAAATGCGATGTTTAAATATTTACACTGTAGATCACTTTTTTGCGATTACCCCCAGGTCCCATGTCAGCATTTGTCACCATTATCAGGATCGCCCAATGATGATGTCGTCATTGACGAAAATATTACCCGAAAATCACAGATGGCTCATTATTTTGGCTTCCCAGACTTCGTCATCATTTCGCTATGATCGACCCCACCCCCCTCCGTTCAACGATGACGTAATACTTGAACGCCCCCAAATCAAGGGTCACATGGACCAGGGCCTCTCGAACTACGCCAACATCATTATGACTAACTAATTGTGGTCGTTATACATTACTTTTCAGGCACAGGCCCTGTTGATCAGCACAAATTACCCCAATGACACCTGGACTGTTAGCTCTGGCGAAAATAAATTTATCATCAAAGAGTGCAAATTGAACATCAAGCACGAAAACCACGTCAAATAGACTCACGTTTCCTCTACGCATCTATCAATAGCTTTCTCCATTTTTTATAAAAAATAGCTGACAATTTCAAACACGGCAATGCACAGACGAAAATATTTAGTAAACCGAATCACGAGTTTTCTGAATCAGCTTCCGTAGTCATCAGCCAGATGTCGCTGCATGCGTTTAAATTAGAAAGACGTCTGCTTCAATTGTCAAAATGTAAATTAGAGCGATAAATTCTGTTTTACTGTATATGGGCTTTATTTAGCCAATTCTTCGTTTCTTAAAATGCCTGTGGACTTGAATAGTCTCACCGAGGGCTGGCTTGAACTGGAAAGCGATCCTGGTAAGTTTATATCGCCATTATTTTGATTGAAACTAGTGCAAGGTTCGGCGGTTCAAATAGGTTTACATATGTTGTGTACGTTGCAGGCCTGTTCACTCTGTTGTTGGAAGACTTTGGCGTGAAAGGCATTCAAGTGGAGGAAATTTATGATTTGCAGAAGCCAATTGAGGGGTAATATGCTGCTGGTTAATTTCCGTCATCTATAGATACATGTATGTAGAATTGGTGTGATATATACAGTAGATTTCATACATGTATGTTTATGTCATCATTTTCTTTGCGTTGTACCAACATCAATCAGCCTGGATATACATCATTCTATACTTTTTTCTCCATTACCGTAATGATCTCTTAATCCCTTATTGTCGAGTTTGTAATGGGTCTTTGCGTTGTTTATTATGGGGATCAATTGACAATTCCCATGCACATAATTATATTGAAGTTATTTCAAACACTTTCAGTCCAGTTTTTGGCTTCATATTTCTGTTCAAGTGGATCGAAGAACGGCGTTCCAGGCGTAAAATCATAGTCACTGATGAAAGTTTTGTTCAGAATGAATCCATCGTTAATTCCATATTTTTTGCTCATCAGGTGAGTTATCTGATGTTTTAAATATCTACATTTTTCTTTTGCTAGTTTTTGTCACATTACATGACACCGGTACTTATCCAAATCATTAGATTGTTCCCAATTCCTGTGCAACTCATGCCCTCCTGAGTGTTCTTCTGAATTGTGAAAAGATATACTTAGGCGAGACGTTGGATAGACTCAAAGAGTACACCAACAACATGAGTCCAGAGGTCAGACATTGTTTTGTATATTGTCAGTTTATTTGATGTTTATTTTGCGTGTTTATAGGTTTTCATTTCTTTTTAGAATAAAGGTTATGCCATTGGGAACACTCCAGAGTTAGCCAGAGCACATAACAGTCATGCAAAGTAAGTGATCTGCAATTTTCGAGTTGTCTCAGTGTCTAAAATGTAGCATATTGTATTTAATAAATTTCATTATCTTCAAGGCCTGAACCAAGACGCATTCAGGAGAAGCCTCACTTAATTGGCTTGCCCACGAGTCGCACAGTGGAAGCATTTCACTTCGTCAGCTATGTGCCAATCAATGGAAAGCTCTTCGAATTGGATGGCCTTAAACCTTATCCCATTGATCATGGTAAAATTATAAATGGAATAAGTTCTAAATGTTTATAAGATATATATATAATTTAATAACATGTGATTCATTGTAGGTCCTTGGGGCGAAAACGAAGATTGGACAGAAACCTTTCGTCGTGTCATCACAGAACGATTGGGAATAGCGACGGGAGGTGAACCGTATCACGACATTCGATTTAATTTAATGGCTGTTGTACCAGATCGGAGAATAGCATATGAACAAAAGTTGAAAACTCTGAAGATCAACAGACAAATCGTCTTAGAAGCCCTTCAACAGGCAAGCAAATATACATGTAGCCTAATGCAGTATATTTTCAAAAAAAAATTTGAGCCTCTCTGGTATGGGGTCAAGATGGCCTAAAGTTTTGCCATTTTTGTTTGGGACGAGAGGTAAATTAAAGACGAAATTTTTTGTCTGGAAATCAAGGTGAAACCCTCCATTGTGCATTAAACAATATAAGTTTGTTTTGACTTCACCTCAATTTTCACATTTATCCATATATTCATTTAATGTCGAAGGTGATTGGTAAGCCAAAAGTGACATTTATTTTATTTTATTTTATCAGTTAGTGAAAGTTACAAAACCGGGACCAAAGAGCAGCAGGGAAAAGGTTGATGTGCAGCCTGACAATGGCAATAGTGATAACAGTAATTCCAGCAGCACTGTCATGACTGCAGAAGTAGACATAGGAAGCAGCACAAGTGCACGTGCATTCACTCGATCAAAAGCAGCTTCAAAGTTAGCTCCAATTTTTAAGAGATGTTATCATATCGCTTTTAAATAATGCGTGTACAACTTGTTTCATTGTATATATGACACATGTTCTTCCCTACAGCTGTAGCACCCCAACGAGGACACGAGGAACTGAATCATCTCACAGTACATCATCTCCATTTGGTCCCTTGCATCCAGCTCTCTACAGCCACAACTATGCCAAAAG
The DNA here is from genome assembly GCA_034695085.1 of Cylindroiulus punctatus. Classification (NCBI taxonomy): domain Eukaryota; kingdom Metazoa; phylum Arthropoda; class Diplopoda; order Julida; family Julidae; genus Cylindroiulus; species Cylindroiulus punctatus. The sequence goes on from JAQFYZ010000008.1 coordinate 22,118, forward strand.
TCCTCTCATGGAGGGCCACATGGAGGAAATGGAATCAAGGCCCCGCTATGAGCAGTACAGGTTTGAAACCCCAAAATATGTGTTCTGAAACTGAAACTGGCAACCATTCTGTTGCGTTTTTTTACAAGACTTATTTGAATTTCTGTTTTCACCAAGTGGGTCTGAATACAGCAGCGACGATGAAGAGGTAGACGACTCGTCTTCACCTGATCCAGCTCAAGCTGAATTAGGCAGTAGTGGTGCCCCCATCCTTCCGCCGCCTCGACTCATTAATTCGGGACCGGGAACCAATTACTCTTTAGCCCTCAACACAACAAGTCCGATTCCACTAAGACCAATTCATGTGAATACCAAGGACTTTTCTAAACCACTTTCTATTCAGACGAAATTTGAGACTTCACCCACGCCAAGCTGCTCCAGTACTGATACATCGTCTGAGGCAGGAACAATCAATTTGTAGATGAAATTAGTTTGTGGTAAAGTTGCTGTGGTTTTCTAAATGCTAATCAGGTTTCTTTATTGCATTTCACTAGGTTGGCAGTGCATTTAATTCCCCGGTTCGTTCCATCTACTTCAATTCGTCCCAAAATAGCCCAAATTTTGCCAGTTTAAGGGATTTTAAGCGTTTCGTCGTCGTTCGTGTGAGTGGTAACAAAGATGCTGCTAGTTGTGAAACGTCCCCAGAGGCTGTTGCAAATCCTTCAAGGAGAGAACTGTTTGCCCCACCTCCTTATGCTGTGCCAGGACACAGTCATGACTCCTTAATGGCTGCCGGCCCATCTGTGCCGGCAACTATGGTAAATCTCAGAAGAAGTACCGGTGAGATGGAAAATGAAGCTGTGCCTGCCGCAGTTTCTAAAAGACTGAAAACTGAAAGCCTACAGCCAAGTCCTAGACAAGAAGTAAGCTCGAGCACCAGTGACATTCCTATGCTGGTTTCCGGAGTTGTTACAAGAAGTAGCAGCAGTGTGGATCCTGGAGCTTCACCAAACGTTCTCACACTTGATAGTGGTCAACAGTGTAAGGAATCTCCCAAGTACCCGCAGCTTATTGAGCCTCATACATTTGCACCAAAGGTGAGTAATGTTCCAAGACAGATATCTGAATTATATTTATGGAAATCAGGATTTGTAGGCCAGATCTTGGTAAATCGACTGATAGCCTTGTAGTTTGTGAGAATTAAATGGATCTATCTGAATTGATTTTTCCTGTGGCGGGTTTATGATGAGATCCACTTATATAACATGCAAGAAATAGATCAAAACGTTGCTTTGGAAGAGAAATGTAATGGAGTAGCTGGGCGAAAAACATTGTCATATTAGTGTAACTATTATATCTGTAACTAACATTGCTTATATTGTGTTAATATTTTTGTAGGATCTTTTAGCATTGCTGAAAAACATTGAGAGTGAAATTAATACGTGTGAATGTGCTTTGAAGGATGAAATCGAAAAAAAGAAAAAATACAGAGTACGAAAGAATTTTTTCACCTGCTGTAACATAATTAGTTCCACGCTAATTTTCTATATACATTTTTTCTTAAATGTGTAGATTGACGACTGTCGAAGAACTCATAATTATGATAAATTCATCCGCACTTTTCTTTCAATGCTGGAACATCATGACCTCTTGACTGATCTGGTGGAGCAACACATGACTATAAAGCGACGACAAGGAATCCATATTGGGCGGCTTCACAAAGTGAAAAAGGTGGATAGAAAAAGAAAAAGTAGATCCAAGAGAAAGCGATAGGTATAATTTTAAGTATGGTAGATAACCCCGTGCAAAAAATTCTGACAGTTGGCACCCTTTCCATGGTTAATGAGCACAAATGTTAGTAATTAACTCGACGTTGTCAAATATGTTGAAATAAGTAAAAGGAATCGATATTTCGTTTACCATTTGAAAGTCCTGTCATTCATTTCCATTTTTGCCAGCAAGTACCATTGTCACATAACCAACATTGCCGTGGTCCCAATAACTGCTTGATAACCAGTTTTACTGTACTAAAATATTTTATTTATTTGCTATGATAAGACAATTGTATTAATTGGAAACTCATGAGCTTCCGCTGTGTTCCTGGCATTTGATCTCAAGTTCAAAGAACTGGATTCGAACCACGAACCGCAGGGGCTAGGGTCCCTGGACAGCTGTTCCCTTGCAGTAAGTAATAAATATTTAACTTTATGCAGTAGGAAAAAATACGAAGAAATGCGAACAAGGCTCTATGGCCTCAATGGCCTAGCTTAGCAAACCAATTTGCCAGAAATGTGGAGATACCTAGCTGTGGTTATTTTGACCTTGTCGGGTCACCCAGCTGTTGGTAGTAATTTATATTTTGTTCTTTTCGGCTTATAATATACTGCAAATGTAAATTGCAGATGTAATATTTTTGTGTTTCCGATGTGAAAATGCAGAATGCATTTTGAATTAGGCGCCCAGAAAAAACGCGTGTTTGCATGATGATGCTAGATTGCTAAGGGGATGGCGTTCCATAGAAATTTTAGGTCAACAAACTGAAGCAGTTCAAAAAGCGTGCCTTCCCTTTAATGGATAAAATTAATCAAGTTAAGAGACGGAAGTCAAAGGACAACATTCCCAAGGATCCAGCGACGGATAAACCAGCTAAGAAACGTAAGTTCTTGGCGAACATTTGTAACTTTTCGTGAAACCGAAAGAAAAAGACATTTTGACAATGGGGTCTCGACTACCAAGATGGCAGCTCGGTGGGAGACCCTTCTCTAGATAAACTTTTTGGATGTCATTGATTTTTTGTAAATGAGAATAAAGAAATGAAGAGGAAAGCTAGACTGCTACGGGGCGGTAGGGAGAATGTTGATTTTGTTAAATATGGCCGGCATTAACAGTGGTTGGATTATTAATTAGGAATGCCGGTGAAATACGATTGGAAGCAGACTGGCAGCGAAGTTATCATCAACCTGAACTATGGCCCAGGATTGGACGACACTTGCTACACACTGAACAGCTCCAATAAGCACTGCAGCGTCCAGTTCAAAGGTCATTTGCGGTTTTAACTTTTGTCAGAATCTGTACTGCTGTCACGTTCGTCATTCAAAAAAGACCTGCTGTGCATGTCGAGGTTTTGACACGCGCCTTTATGCGTTTCCTACAGATGGAAAGGAATGGAGTTGCAATTTTCACCAAAATATTGTGGATGCTGGAACTTCAGTAGAATGTCGAGGAAATCAGCTCGTCTTGAAGCTTATTAAAAATGTGCCCTTCGTCGACTGGCCCCAATTAGAGGCAAGTTTCAGAACTATGTCAGAAGACGTATTTATCTCGTGGTAACGTTTTCTGTAACAAATTTAAATTTAGGCTGGTATTTATTGACTAGTATAGATGAGAAGTTTATTTTCCTTCTTTGACACGGTTGACCAGTTTCTGTGACTTTATGCTGTCATTGTAGAATAATGGTACCAGATATTTCATACTGAAGCCAGAACAAATGTTTAAAGCTTATTAATTTTTCCCTCTGAATTGCTGAGGTCATTAGTATAATTAATGCAAGTTACAGCGAGGCAAAAATCCCAGCAAAGCTTATCTGGTCATTTTTTTTAAATTTTAGGTTTCCTCAGTAGAGGCTGAACCAGTAGCAGAAGACAGATTGACCTCTACTGAAGAAGAAAAGACTAAAATGAGTGAAGAATTAAGTGAAGTCACAGTAGTCAATGTGCAAAATGTTAAAAAAGATCTCATTGAAAAGGTAAACCAGATTGGGCTGGTGACACCATACCGTATTCTTGGAAGATACGGTAGTGACAGTCGATTTTTTCTCGTTTAGCCTGATGGAGCTATGACTATTTATTTGTATGTGAAATGTGTTGAAAAGGAAACTGTGGCTATTCAAGTTGAGGAGCAAAATCTTATTGTCTCATTTCGTACCAAGTATGTATCGGGGTATAGAATGTTGCCCACTATGTTTTAACTATTTCAATTGTGTGCATTAATAACTCAGAATTTGCTACTTAGGGACAAAAAATTTTTAGCTGATAATTGCTGTAAAGACAAATTGGATGCACTCTTCACGTGGCAAGTTAAACTTAAAGAGTTTGTGATACCAAATCAATTTAGCTTTTCTTGTACACCCAGTCATCTTGCCATAACACTTCGCAAACGGTGTGCCCAAATTAAATGGGATACAATTGAAGCAACACCATCTGGTAATACACGATATATTTTGCATGCAGTAGAGGTAATATGCATATTTCCATTAGCCTGGTTATTCAAAAGTTTTCATTTCTGGCAGTTCCAAAGAAGCTCGCCGTCGCCCAAGACACTTGGGTCCCGATGTTACCACCCTCCAAAAGCCCTGGGATAGCCCATTCTGTCCCCAGTGTCTTATCTACTGCACAGTCAGTGACGGATTCTAGTATGGTTAATAAAGATATTGGCAAAGTAAGGATATCTAGCGTTTTTAAAGAATGAATTTAATTTTGGATCACCTGATTTTTGCATATGCACATTTTTTTCTTAGAAACCAACATGCAAAGTGACGCCCATGAATATGATGTTGACTGCAGACGTCCCAGCTCCTGGTATGACTGGGCTAGAAAATCTTGGCAACACCTGCTTCATGAACAGTGTAATTCAGTGCCTTGTAAATTGTCGAGAGTTCAGGGATTATTTCTTAGGTGAAATGTTTGTGTTTATTTAGCTGTGTTTGTATGCATGTTGCATCATTGAAACAACAAGTAATTTGGTCCTTCGTCCTTTCAGATTCGCATTGTCAACGTGATATAAATAGGACAAATCCTTTGGGCATGGAAGGCAAACTTGCACTATGCTTTGCAGTACTATGTCGTACATTGTGGGATGGAAAGCGCAAAGTATACGAGCCATCCCAGCTTAAGGTATAGAAAAATTGCACTGTACAGTTAAATGGTATTGGGTAGACCATGAATAAGACAAATGTACTATCTTCAATGATCTAGAATTTCATTTCAATGAAAGCAAGTCAGTTCACCGGGTTTGCCCAACATGACGCTCAAGAATTCATGGCATTTTTGCTGGATGGCTTGCATGAGGCAAATTACTTTTTGTTTTGCAATCACATTTTATTATGGATTGAAATGATCATTTAAAATAATTTGCATCATTTTTTCTGTTTCAGGATTTGAATCGGATTGAAAAACGGCCTTATATTGAGGCCAAAGATTGGGATGGACGACCAGATAAGGTAAGCAATACACTACAAATAAATTAATCAAAATTGTACAGATGGTTTTTCAGTTGCTAATGTGTATTTCACTGATATCAGGTGGTGGCAGACGAGTCTTGGGAGATGTATAAGAAAAGAAACGATTCTATAGTAGTGGATCTTTTTCAAGGCCAATATAAATCCAAATTAGTTTGCCCAGTTTGTGAGAAAGTAAATAGAAAATATATTATGCTTTAATTTATTTCTTCTTGATGAGCAATACGTTTCTGTAGATCCTAACAATTTTTGTTTTCGATTTTTTAACATAGGTGTCCATTACATTTGATCCATTTCTCTATCTTTCTGTCCCTCTTCCTAAAAAAGTGCGAGTCATCCCAATTGTATTCTTCGCCAAGGACCCTTTACAACGTCCAATTAAGGTTATTTGAAAAAAAGATCTTGTATGCTATTGTAAATGCAATATTGATAGTTATTTTTTAATCTGTGAACTTCTCACTCAGCATCCTCTTCGCATTGCTCAAGATGCAACGGCAGAGGAAATGAAATCAGAATTGTCCAAAGTATTTAAAGTCAAGTCTGAAAATGTAAGCATAAATTGGGAAATTTATAAACAGTTGGATGACATTTAAGGAAAAAATTAATTCATTATTCATTTGTTCTAATTTATTTCAGCTTCGTATTTTTGAAGTATACAAAAACAAGATACATTGTTTTTTCACACGCGGAAACAACCTCGCTTCCATTAGCCCAACTGATCTGATTTTTGCGTGAGTGAAACAAACCTTTGAACTGACGTTTTTCTCCAATCTATAGATCATAGAATTTTGTTTTTGCAGATTTGAAGTCTATAACGAAAAACAAGTTGGTGAACCAGTTATTGAAGTGAATGTTTTGCAGGTAAGAGAGGGAGAATTTCGATATCAGAAATGTTTCAGGAGGAAACGAATACAACGTTATGAAGAATTTTTCATATTTCGCTTTCTTCAATTGTTTGTTTGATTTCATTTTTAGAGACTTCTGATGCCCAGTCGAGCCTTAAAATGTTTTTTCTGCAAAAGAGATTGCTCATCAGGAGAAGGCAAGCTTCGTCGCTGCACAAAATGCTATCGCGCCAGCTATTGTGACCAGTAAGTCGAGTGTAATTATTCTCTAGTCCTCTATTTCCTAAAATTTAAGTTATCCTCATGTATCGTGTGAGGTTAGGAAACTATTAAGTGCCAAGTCACAATGCAATACTTTAGATTGTGTCAAAGAAACCACTGGAATGTTCACAAGGACAGCTGCAAGCGGTGTCCAGAATTGGTTGGCCTCCCATTTGTGGTCAGTCTTCCTAAAAGCCGAGCAACATATTCGAATCTTTGCAAAGTAATGGAAGCATATGCGAGGTAATGACTACAGTAACATGCATTATGTTTATTAAGAAGGCTGGTTTTATTTGTTGTTTATGATTTCATATGTGCCGTAGGTATTCTGTTGACGTTTTCCAACCTCCCATTCAAGTCACAGATAATTTAACCCTGCATAGTGGAATTAGTAGTTCTACCACAATGACCAGAGAGAGTTTGCAAGCAGCTTCAGTTGATGGGAATAGTGACCCTGATTTATCCTTCAATTTTAATCAGGTAAACGAGATTTATAGAAGGTACCAGTCCTTCAATAACATTCTGTAATTTATTTTGAAATGATTAATAACGTGTCCCATTCTTGTATTGCTAAATTGTAATAGTCACAGCCGTTCAACCAACGCCCTTCCATAAATTCCGAATATGTGCTATCTTCTCCTCCTCCTCTGTTAACTCCACCTCCATATCTGCCTATGCCTACTGCTGCAAGTAATTCTAATGTTGGTCAGCACTTAGCTGGTGAGGTTTCCAATGTTCAATTTGTGATTGGCCAACCCAGAACTGATTCAAAAGTGGAGCGAGCAGATCCTTTATTCCTGGTCACTCCCATTAATCAACATGGAATAAGTTTGCCGGGAGCCGAATTTGATGGAATAATCGACAAAGGTGATTTCATTTTCAATATAATAATAAATAAATATGACAAACATTGGAAATTATATTATGGTGAAGCAGCATTAGAAAAATTAAAGATTGATACTTAATACATTGTAGGGGAGGAACCACTTTCTTTTAATTCATCGCAGTATTTGGCCATTGATTGGCGTAACGATGAGAAAATGAAGAATTATGTCCTAGTTCAAAGCAAGGAATTGGTAAATATTATACAAACACTTATTTCAGTGGTTGGCTGCCCAAAATGATGTTTCAAGTTTTGTTATACATTTCAAGATTACTCCCTTGTACACATGCATGTTGTTGAGAATTGTCTTTATTCCCTCACTAACTTGTATGCATTGTTGCCCAAATCAAGAGGCTTTACTCTATGAACTTATGTGCAAGTATGAGATGCTGGTTTTGTAGGTACGACGTAAAAATTGATTGGAACGAAACTGGTTGCTTTTCTGAAATGTGAAGTTATTGAGTTATTTAATTTGTTCTTGTAATTTTTTAGGATGTAGAATGTGAACAAAGTGATTTTGAGTTGAAAGAAGGTAAAATCAAACAATTTAGTTTGATGTTCAGTTAGTGTCCAATGATGTTATCTCATTACATTGTTCCATTTTATTTTAGAGCATAATCATTTCACCCTTGATCAATGCCTGACTCTATTCACGGAGCCTGAGATCCTCTCGCCTGGAGAGGCTTGGTATTGCCCCCAATGCAAACAACACAGGGAAGCCACGAAACGGATGTCTGTGTGGAGATTGCCACCTGTGCTGATCATACAGCTAAAAAGATTTGCCTTTAGCTGCTTGAACTACAGAGATAAGATAGATAAACTAGTCAGATATCCAATTAGGTAAGACACAGCTTTGAAAATCTCCCACGCTTCTCTCAGTCTATGCTCACAATTCTTTCGTTCTAGGGGTTTGGACATGTCCAAATACTACTGTGGTCCACCCAGCGAAGAGTGTGGTGATCAGCCACCCATTTATGACCTTTTTGCAGTCATCAACCATCAGGGAAGTCTGCTGGGAGGACATTACACTGCCATTGCGAGGCTGCTGGACCCGACAGGAAGGAATCGCAATGAAATTGGCAAGTTGAAATAATTAAATTTAATTTTCCGTGCCTTTATTATGTGGGGAAATTTCAAAATAGGTTGTATATGCCATTGTCTATTTTAATTGAGAATTTTAAAACTGCTCTTTGTGCCACATGTTTACACTGCACTCTGTTCTCTTATAATGCATCAAAGTTGCTAATATGGTCCTTTTCTAAAAATGTTGACAACATATTGAAAGATCGAGTTTTCATGTCACTTTTATAGATTGGCGTTTATTTGACGACAGTCAAGTGACTTTTACGTCGGAGCAAACTGCCTTATCGCGATTTGCCTACGTCTTATTTTACCGGCGTCGAGGCCTGCCATTTGAGTTTGGCTCAACTGCTTGCTCTCCTCTGATGGAGAATCTGGGAATCCCAAATTGCGTTACTGCGCTCACCATAGAAGATAATGATCCAGAAACGGGTGAACATTTGGCCGATGAAAGCAGCCCTGTCTGGGATGACAAAATGGACGATGACCTTCTTTTGGGTGCAGAGGTAACTGATTGGAAGATACCACCCTAGTTAAAATCACCATTTTTACTTCAGTTATAGGTAGGCTAGCAGCTGACACGAAGTGAATCATTTTTAATTTCTAGAATGTTTTCTTCTGTAATCAGTTAAAATTTTGTCAATTCCAGAAAAACGTTGCTTTTTTGAAGATGCTCCATAGCTAGTAATAGCTGTTATTTTAAATCGGGATGAAAGGTCAACTTGTCGATCTTTGTTCTCTCGATTCAAAAAAATGTTTTTATTACATATTAATACCGCAGATCCTGTGGATTCTCCATACGCAGAACCTGGGTGCTACGATGCTAATGTGACTATTCTATATATTTAATTATTTGTTGACAAATGCTAACCTGCTTAATTGCAGCAAACGTCGAGATTTAATTATGTTACTGATTATCAAACCCACAACATCATCTATAACTGCAGTTTCATAATCTGTAGCCAAGCTCCTGATGGAATGCTGTCATTGAAATCCTTAGGTAAAACGTGGATTTGTTGGACAGTTTCTGCATTAATTTATTGGTTTTGTAAGTTTTTTATTGAGGAATGAAGTTTACATTGAAAGTCATGTTCCATGATAGCAGTACTCTAAATGCATGCAAAAATTACATTACTACCAAAACCAAGATGTATACATGTATGTAAGTTTATGGCTTATTTGTGCATGTAAGCCTGCATGTTTGTCTGTCCTGTCTTGAGTTGAAATGATGGAAGGAATGCTGGATGTATGGTGACAAGCTAGTTGAACACCAACACTTTTACTATCTTGTCATTTTTGGTATAGCATAATTGTAAACAAGCAATTGTGCATCAGGCAGCCGATCTCGTCAGACTCGTCTGTCGTAAAAATCGATATGCATGTAACGGTTATTCCATTTAAAAAATTGTACAATCGTAGTCTTGATAATATTTGCAATTTTCGGATTATTAAAATTATGTTGAATATTACGAAAAATGCATATTTGTTTTGCCTTTGAAATTCTGTAATTTCAATATGATCAAATTCCCAGAATTTCATGTAAACTTCTCAAATTTGAGTATTTGGTGAGCTCATCTCAGTGGTATATTGCTATTTTTCAAACGAGAATTGGATTACATCAGATTGTAACATCACTGTTTGTGTAAAGTGTTTGGCAAAGTGTATGCCAAGACTATGCCAATTTCCCATTGATAGGGTTGTTTTGCAGAATGTGCCATAGATGGCGCTTCACATTTTGTACTGAGCCTTTCACTTGTCAGCAAAGAGAAATGAGAATTGACAATCGTGGCATTTTACAGATGCTGTGATGCATAGTAAAGTTAGAGCAATAGTTGCCATTTAAAAATCGTAGAGGAAGATAAAATTTTGTGTAAAAAAACGCGTTATTTAGTGTGACGTTTCTGTGAATTTATAATTAGTTCGGGTTTGGTGCACTGCCGCACAGTTTCGCAGCAGTCCAGTGAAGTGTGATCAACACGCATCTACTGTATAGTACTTTGTCCAATCATACAATTGTATTTGTGATACATGTATATTGTAATGTACATTATTTAGGGCTTTATATAATAGGGTTGCCAGTGAGTCAGTTCCAACCAATTTCCAGATGTAAAGTTATGCAAAAGGCCTAACAAAAATTTTGGATTTACTGTGACTAAATTGCGAGCAAATTGAAAACCTGCAACGTTAGAAGGTAAAACAAAAGAAAGGATTTTTCATTAAAGTAAAAAAGATTTTCACCCCAAAACTATAAGACGAGGGTAAAAAAACTATGCAATTGATGAAATAACTGTGTTAGAATGTACTTTTTCTACATTTATAGGCCTGCCAGCCTGGATAGAGGTTTTTCCTTTATGCAACCTTTATGAAGTGACAAATAAATTCAATTAAGGAATTTCCTTTATCCTCGCACTTACATAAATTATGGACATAATTACGTAAATACAGTACTTTTATAGTTTGACATCGATGTTCTGGTTTAAATCCCAAACAAGCTAAGGCAGTGTTGGTATTTACAATCCCTACAATGCGTAAACAAACAATGATCGATTTCGAAACCTTGACGTCAGCTAAAGTGCAGAGATGGTTTTAAACTCATACGATTTAAGCGTTGTCATTAATTTTCTTAGCTGCGTGACGTCAATTCGTATTCAGTGACTTTTATAAATGTATGATAAGGCAATACAAACCCCATTCATTCTCTTCACGAACAGTTGCGTTCCAAACAAATAAGATAGGCTTTGGCACCATAGAGAGTACATTATAAGAACTTTTCGCTCCAAATATTTTTCAATTAAAGTTACATATAGATGGTGCAAAATCCGGCATTTGTAGTCCACTTTTGCAAAAAATTTCGCCAATGACGTTTCTTTTATTCATTTTAGGCGCTTTTTTATTATCTGTTCGGGCTAAAATTCATCATTTTCATCAAAATTATTGCTCGCCCCTCCCCAAGATGATGAGATATTTTAAACGTTTCCCGTCCAGGCAATACCAAATAATTAGATAATAGAAGTCACAACACCATATGGGGAAGGCAAAATGTATAAGTGTACATGTAGGTCTGTTGGTCTGGAAGAGCATTTTATTGTTGGCGATGGCCATCAGCTGTGCTGCAGCATCACCTTTTGCTCGCTGCCGTTGGCGACAGCACTGCAGCAGTTGCCATGGCAGCCGTCAAAATGATCACAGTTGTTAGGTCGCGTTACAGATAGCGCCAGTTAGCATCGAAGCAGTTCCGTTGCCAGTTTCTCCTGCCGTTTAAGAGACGTTTCCTCGGTTTTTGCAGCCCTCGGGCTCTTTTGGGATCCCGGAAATCCCAGCTCGACCAAGGTCCGTGATTACGCGAGCAGCCGCTATGGGCCACCGTTGAAAAATGATTGGAATTGTTATCATCGCAGCGAACAGTAGGCCATTCGGTAGTCGCCAAAAACTCCATTAATTCCACGGTTGCCGCGCCCATGAAGACGCCTATTTTTCGTAGCTGCAAAATGGGAATTTGCTCTGGATTTACGACGTGTTTGCCGTTCTTTCTTCCCAGCCAGTAGCCCGGCTGCGGCCATCGATTTTTGCATAACTGCACGCCAACGGTAGGTGTGTTCGAAAACGAATTTTTGGGCAGACCCAATGCGGTATTTTTGTGCGTCATTCTTGCGAGGACCTACAGTAGACTGCCGTGGATTAACTGGGATGGTTTAACCGTGGATTAACTACCGCTGACTGTTTAAGATTGAACTTGGAAGGATAGCCCATCATTGGGCCATCACAATGGGCCCCTAAATTTGGTAAAACTTCATTCGATCGGCGACACCCAGCGTTCGGATTATCAGAATTCTCATCCTATTGCACGTGCGATGACGGCACGTCCACACGTTCCATTTTTAGTTGCAACAGAGACGTAGACCTGAAAACTGTGGGAAATTGGCGAAAGTTGTCAACTTTTGAAATCGAAAATTTCTTTCTGGGCGTGAAAAATGGTGATGCGACATCAAGGGTGTGAAGACAGCTGTGAGAACGTCGTGGACCTTCGTTGATAAAGGTAAGGAAAAATAACACCGCATACGACATTACGGCAAAAGTTACAGCATTGAAAACGAACAATATGATGTCAAACATATCATTCTACAATTTGTTTAGCGGTTTAACGGTTAGAATCGTTTTTGAAAGGCAGAGATATATATTCCGAAACATTTTACGTGATGGGAATGGCTGTGGCCCCCTCTTCAGTGGTAACAATAAGGTCATCATTTTTTAATCTTACCCTTCATCCACTTTCCCCCCATGTGACTCTTTGACCGATAAGTTTTCGAATTGAGACAATTTTGTATCAGAATTTGAGCATAGGCCTAAATGAATTTTTGAGTGTGCTAAACTGGATGACAAACGAGTGAATTTTAACCCTATACTCTTGTAAAGCAGTTGGTGCCATTATTTGGCTACACTCATTCCCAATTTCCCTCTAAGATGATAACGTAGTCCCCATAATTTTGATACATACATGTATGTCAGTGGTTGAAAGAACAGATACGGCATGTCTATTTTTTTACACGGTTGATATAAACCTACTACGTGTATATTTTGAATAATCAACGCGTAACTACATGTATACAGTAGATGCATATAATAGCATAGTATATCCACTTGTTATTGCAGATTCGTTGTGCACACACATTGTATGCCATTGCTGTAATGGGAATTAACATTGGTCTGACAATAGTGCCAGAAAACACGAAATCGAAATCGAAACCGAAACGTGTGACTCGGCCTTGGCCTTCAGGTCACCTGCACATGATGTCACACGTTTCGTTTTCAATTTCATATTTTCTGACACTTTCTAATGTTGCGGAACGTCCAGACAAGGTCACAGGGGAAATTTTTTTTGTGATTCTGAACAATAGTGGTGATCGCCAATGGATGCATGCAATATCTGCGCTCTAAAACAATCGATGAATAATGGTGTACTTTGTTTTATTCTGAATACCTCGCTGTACTCGTCGACGTTTTTTGCTTCAATTTCCAACTTAATTGTCGAGATTATCGAAATTTTATCAATTTGGTAAAATTTCGGAAATGCACGTTTTAAGGAAATCGCATTTGGGGTCCAGTTTTGAAAGGACGTGCGAAAACAATGCTATTGCCTAACCCCTAAAAACCACTGCCATCAGGCGACATTTCCTCTGTTAAGCCTGTCCATTGTTTATTTGCTGTTGAAATGATCATGTGTTATTTATTTCAAAAATCACTAATCCCCAATGGATTTTCACGCTTTGTTTAATCGAAGCCAACGTGTGTGTAAGTGCAGTGGTAAGGCCAAATGGCGGCTGGTCGATTCTATTTACTGAATTGCGATAATAGCGGTAATGAATTGGGCACGTTGCTCATATGATTTTATATAGAACGAGCTCTATAATGAACGCCGATGAAAAGGAAGCAAAAAAATCATGTAACCGCGTGGCGATTTAATAACTATGATACACGAATGAATTAAGCCATGCAGGAAACTGCGAGTTCCCGTACGGTAGCCCTCATTTTTCAAATAATGAAAATAGATTTGCGCTTTTAAGTACATAAGTATTTGCACTATTAGGCGCATTTATTTCAGCGGAACTGTTGATCGGCCAGGATTTGCAGGTTTAGTCACAAAAGCCAATTGTGGAGGACTGCCAAGGTGGTGGCTTCCTGTCGCATTGCTGAATGTTTCGAATGAGGATGAAGTTGGCTTTTTTCTATTAATTAATAGATTTTTTATCGAATTAACGGAAACAATTGAAAGGAATCTGGCGGCAGGAAGCGTAGGCCAACTGGCCAAGCTCAGTAGCAGTAGCGGAATTACAATTTTATGATCTCCACTGAAGGGAAAATTGCCAGTTAACATGCATGCATGGACACAAGTTTCCGTCATCAGTGCAATGGAAAAATTCACTAATATGTTTTGGTGAACTCTAAAAGAACGTAGAAGTAAAGCGATTAAAACTCTTCTTTGCAACCATGGTCATCGAACTTCGTGGCTTATTATCTTCCGGTCAATATGAGTTAAGAAGCCATGCTGTTTATAGCCTTTATTTGGCTTGATCATATTTACTTGAATTGAGAATCGGCATATGGGTGGTTTGATTCAAGGCACCTCAAACCGAGCAGCTGTAAACAGTTTATGTATGCCTAACCTACATGTAATTAAGTGACGTCCTGTTGCCTGAGTTGTGACGAATCTAAAACTACATGTAATGTAGATACAGCTTATGGGGAAAATTGCTGCACTGTCAAACTTCAACCCACTATTTGTTCAGAAATGAACTTTACTTGTAAAGTAGGTCTACGTATCAAGAAATAATCTTAAGGTTTAAAACAAAGGATGGAATACAACGGAAGTAAGACCTGAATTATTAATATCTGACCTTCACTTATTAGGCATTTGGAGAATTTTTACAAGCGTACAATGCGATGATGAATCGAAGAGGTCATTTAGACCTATATATAGCGTTGAGAATATCGCTGAGATAATAAATGTATATACTCGATAGATTTAATGTACATGTGGACCATACTAAACATTACTTTGTACTTCATTTTTTTTCCGTTTTATTTCTGTATCACCACGTTGCGTTTGCATCCTGAAAGCTAATTTAATGATCGTTTGTGGCTGTCACATACGAGCTCGCAAATAGAAATTTGTCGTTGTTGTCAGGTGGCGTTCATTAATAATGCACATGAATATGAAATTGTCATTGTTGTCCAGCCTTGGTATTGGACTCTGCGGTCAGCCTAGGCGACTCTCAATGCGATATATGCAGGATCAGGTGATATCATCATGCTCACTGAAATATTTGAAGCTTTCTAAACAAATTCCCTGGTCAACGTATAATACATGTACAGTGTATGTACTGTACACGGGCCACGGCATACAGGCTCTCATTTTAATCATTCTCGTAATGACTCAAAAACTGAAGTACTAAAATATGAAAATTTATTTCAACGTTTGACCGTAAGAATATTAAGTGTCAGTTCACGTCACCCTTGATAGTGGAATTGGACTCTATTCCGATAAACTTTTCTATAGTGCTTGCAGCAAATGTACACTTTATATTAAATGTTTACTTTATATTTGAACTCTATTTTCTCGTATACAAGAATGACTCGTCCTAGCTGTCGGAGATTGATTCTTCTTATTTCTGTTGTTTTTTCATGTTCTAGCCTACATAATAATGTAATTCACTGATTTTAATGCCCCTAACCACCAGGCAATCATTGCCAGCCTACAAGCCGTTAGGAGAAAGCTACTGTCAAAGAATTTCTACCGATATTTTACTGTATTGGTGCAGGAACAATAGACTACAAAAGTTAAACCCTCATTTTCCTACTGGTCGTCGACCACGTTTTTTTCAAGTTTTGAAATTCATAATCATTATCTGGCGCTTCTGGGAAATTGATCTGTTTTCTAAATCCGTATGTTCGGCCATTGGTTTTCATCCATAGGAATATTTTTAGCCACGAGTATTTCGTTTTACGCCCATCGTCGTTGCTACAATTTTTTCTATACGTGATTTCATTAATAAATAATATTCAATATTGATATTCGAGTCTGGGTACTTCAGAGGTTGGACTGGTACCCATTCAACGTTTTGACTGCCTGCCCCGGGTTCGCCCCTTTCGACCAGATTTCTTGCCTAGATTGAAAACTGCTTTTTGATAGTCGCATTAGCTAAGTGCATGGGCGTGTTGACAGATTTTGTAAATTGGTATCACGAGTTGCTACTGGATACCATTTTCGATATACTCCCACACCGACCCATCGATCTGCAGATCCGCCTCAAGTTGCTCCGAATGCACCATAGATGGCGCTGCCTCTTGGGGGTGCTGAAGATTCAGTGCTTCTTATTCAGTTTTCTCGTCTTATTTAATTGCTCGCAAATCATTCTGCGGCGTAGCAGATAGTCGCATTTATCGATTTTATGATTGCAAATAACGGAAAAAGGGCAAATACGCCACGTGACCTTGGGTCGCTCGTGCTGGTCCTGGATTATGCACGCACGAGCTATATACAGTGTAGGTTAGCATCAAGGTTGGGATAAATAAGTTACAAGTTGCGCCGTCAGGAGGTATGGCTGCCTAATATTTTTCGTCGGTTTGGGCAAGGTCAAGCATCGCCATCGGAAGCTGGCCTGCACGACGAAAAGTCATTCAACCAACCGTTACAGGGTGTGTCCATCGTTATGCCTGTGGCCGCCAAATGAGCAACACATTTTCTCTGAAAGGCTTCGGAGGGTGGGGTTAGGGCAGCATCCATTTTTGGTCGTCTAATGAGGTCAGAGTAAACGTGACTTCACACCTTGCACTGAATTCGAGTAATTACATGTACATGTACTAGTACATATTATCTACATTTTGGTTGTTTGACGCCTAGGTATTCAGCTGGTGCCAGATATAGGTAGTCAAATTTCAGTTTCGTATACAGGTACTCTTTGCGAAGTGTTAACCTGATAGCAAGTAAATTTTCTAAGAATATCGACCTACAGTATGCAATGCTGTGTTGTACTTATGCATGTAGCTCAGGTTCCCAAGTTGGGTAAAACTAGTTTTTATTTGGATCTGCCCGTGTCACGGCCAAAATGTACCGTCGAAGTGTAGCTATACGATTTTTTCTGTAGAAAATTATCATTCTTTGTCTACTGGTACTGTACAACAATCTTAAGACTTTTACAAGTATTTATTATTAGATACAATCATTTTATGGTAATGCGCTCGCGTAATAAATATTTTACCAGAGTTGGATTGAAGGGATTTTTTCACTTTAGGTAACAAGGACTTGCTGATAAGCAGATTCCCTAAATATAGTTAAGAACAGTCAGCTACAATAGAAACAGCTAGAGTGGTGAGAGATTTATGAGGATACCTGAACTGTCCTCGTCCAGTAGGGCTGCAGACATAACTTTTCCCAAGAGGATGTCCAGAAATTATTTTGGCGAATTTTACCAACTATTTTTAGTTCTTTCGTGGATGTCCTGGGGCGAGAGGGTTGAATGAATTCTATAGATTCTAGGGGGATGAGGGTAAGGAAAGCGATTGAAGATAGAGGCGATCGTGCAGCACAGCCAATTACCACTTTTGAATTTGGGACAAAAAACCTAATTATACGCTACTTCTGCAGCAGTTATCCGCCTGAATAAGATGTATGAAAGCTAAATAATCGACGAACCATCCGCATACTTTATGGACAGCCCTCAATGTAGGCGAGAGTCGAAGCAAATTTTCATGGGTATGGGAAACGCTCAAGGTAAAAGCAAAGCAAGCCAAGTGTGTAAGAACTTGCAGAAACTTAACATACCATTATGAGCTTACACATCAAGTTACTGCTCGTAACAAGCAGAAAAAACTTGAAAAATGGTTTCATAAAATTGAATGCTTTTCAGAAAAATATGTTTCAGTTTTCTAAAGAGTCTCAAATTCCCACTTAAATTAATGAAGCACGTCGATCCTTAATGTTAATTATGAATCTGCATCTCATAATTGCTCGCAATTTAATAGCAATGTCTAAATCTTTTATCTCGACATCGGGATTATTATTCACTGTCATTCGAAATGGCAGTTTGATCCACTGGTGGCTAAAGAAGTTGCAGGTTTCAATTTTCAAATGCATATGATTAGACCATCAAAGCCTGAATTTCACTTTTACTTCAATGCACCAGTGATAGACGGGAAAAACAATCTTAGGAAAAAATATGTTGCGGTCGTTCTAAAAGAATCTTTTTAGAAAAAAAAGTCTATCATTAATCTCAGCTGATTTTCAATCATTTTTTGGACTAATGGTTAAACGGTCCTAGCTAATCAGTCATTGTATTAAATGGCTCCCCATATGTGGTAACTAAATTAATGATCTTGGACCATTTGCAATCTATTGGCATTAACTAATCACAGAGTCAGCGAAGAAAACCAAAGTTAGACTTAATAATGCAGCGTTTATTTCGCAGTGATGCAAGCTATGACAACCCAATTTCCTCTTAACGTACATAGCAGCAGCTCGAATTAATAATGAATACCACTCACATTTGCACGTCCGTATGATTGCTCCTTACGCAATCACACTCTCTTAGTTCAAGCTTACCACATTCGATAATGCAGATAATTCTAAGTGCAGTGTTGCGCTGTTATTGATTTGGGATACACTGTATGAGCGCATGTACATTGTACATGTATGAGTGTAAATATCAAAACGACGTTGAGGTATGCCACTTGAGAAATCAATCGCACCTCAATGAACCCTTTTAAAACTCCATTTTGCTGTTGGACATTTTTGTTGAAAAAGGGCACTAACCTTTCCTCGTAACTTCGATGGTGAAATTTTAGACAGCAACCCCTTGTATAAACATACGTAACGGATACGCATTTAGTCATGTTTATAAATTTACATATAACCAGGTAATAAAAATACAGCCATTTTCAAATCACATACGCTATAAAGCTGTACAAAAATGCAGATCATGTGCTTGGAACTCCCCATTCATGGTGACAACCAACCTGCATGGCAGGTCTGGAAATCTCGGAGAATTTAATTATTATTCGACCTGGAGAAGGGAACATTGAAATGTTATCATCACTACCTCGCAATTTCCAGGCCCTCCTAATTGTGATGCCATCATTGAGTAAAAAAATATTCCAACTTTTCACAAAGATGACATCGGAAATGATAATATTAAAGCAGTAATATGTAGTCTGAATAAGAAGTAAGAATAAAGTAATTCTAACCTGGAATTTTTCAGTATATCACCATTTTATTCTGCGTTTGTTGATTTCCAAAACAAATTGGAAGATTCTTAAATAACAGCACAATGATGCTAAATTTACTCAATGTAACAGTAGTCATTTTCCTTAAACCAAAATGCCATTAGCAATAAATGCTTCGAACTGACAAACATGAAGACCGTTTAAAAACATCCTGAAAAAGATGAAAATATGTTCCTGCAAAACGGTTTCGCTTTCAGAAATTAATAGTCACCATGTCATTAGCTTTACAAAAATGTATTACGCGCGCAGACACCTGTACATGTTTATGTCCTATGCAGAGATTATCATCGAACACTAGTTTATTATTTTTTTCGGTTGCTTGCATCGTTGTGAATTTTTTTTTTTTTTTTGATTTTTTTTTTGCTTTTACCCCTACTCTGTTCTGCGCACCTCCGTCTCCCAATCGCGTTTTATGTAATTCGAATAATTCTGCGCCTGGAATTTCGTCTCCCAGAGTTACCCCGGAGAGGGGGGAAACCTGTCTGGATAATGCTATTCGTCGTTAACCCCTTAGGCCAAAGCGAGTAGTTGTTTTTTGTTGGGGGTTTGCATGGTGGTTGTTTGCAGCGCAGCGAGAAGAAGGCAGGTTGTGAGCTGCACTCGCTGTGGGACGGTTGAGGGACTTGGAGCTCCCTGGTCGACACCGAGCACACAGACATGATTTCGGATTATCGTTTTTCTTCCCACTGTTATCCATATCATCACTTCTGCACCAAGACGGCCTGAAGCCGAGCAGCTGGACGATTGAGCGGAGCTGTGCCCTGCAACCTGAACGGAAAAATGACCAGCTGACCACCACCGCAAAGTTGAACTTTCTTGCCCGAGTGAGCCTTGCCACCATTGTAAGAAGGCCTGCTTTCAGGTAAGAAAGCGTCATGGTGGAAATGACCACCTGCACAGGTTACGCTTGACCACTGCGCCTGGGCTATTAGAGCCATATTGGCTACTGTGCATGACAGGGTGCGAGTAATTATTGGCCAAATTTGTCTTTTTTCTGGAATGTACATGTATGGGCAAAGTGACCAGCGGCCGGCTAGCCCTTATTACTCGCTAGTCATTTAAATTATTAGGCCTAATTTAATGTGGGCCACTCGACGGTTATCGGTGTCGATTCGAGACGCCTACTTTTGGTGCTTTTGTTCTAGTTGCGAGTTGCGACTTAATTCGATAACAGACCTGCATGGTAGACGCAATTGTTAAACATGGAAGAGGACTTTTTTTGCCTGGTCTGTGGCATGGATTTTCGAATGGGTTGCGTGCTGGCAGCTTTCCCTGGTGCAGAATCAATCGCATGTCCGGAATGATTTTTCACTCGATTTTATGCGTTCACAAAGTACGCCAGAATGGAACTAAAATTTGTGCAAGTTGTAACTTGTAAAATACGAACTTTCCCTGTCATCGAACAGCCACTCTTTTTTGACCATACCCTGGCTTTCGATCCTGCAGAATATGCTGGGTGAACAAAGTGAGTTACAGGAAACAACCACAAATTGAGATCTATAATTATGCAAAACTATACTTGGCACATGTCTCATCGTTCTTGTAAAACAATGTGCTCTTATTAAAACTTGTGCACACGTGTAATGAAAAGTGCAGTCGCCATGGTAAGGTGTTCTGAAAGGGAAGTGTTGGGAAATGCAGCGAGTTTCAACGTAAAATGTGGTCTTGTGCATTTTCCTAAACCACTTTTTGCTATACCTGAATTGGCATTCCGATACGACGTGGCTCCACCAACCCTTGAAGGTTAATAACCATTTCCACTTTTTGTGTGGCTATTCGCATAACGCGAAACAGGTAGACCTGGCAAACAAGACCTGTACTAAAAGTCTCATTTTGGTGCAACCGAAATTAATAAGTTAACTGGTGGGGCTGGCAAGGAAGGCTTTGCAAATTAGGGACGTGTAGACTATTTCTACGGTAGTTTGAATATAGCCGGGAACATGTTATAGCGTTCCAAACTTCCAACCCATTTTCTTTTATGGTGTAGCGCCTAAGGCACTGCCACCTGGAAGGCATCTCACGTCCTTGCAAAAGAATGAACAAACGTCCCCAGAAAGTGTGCTGTAAACAGGCATACAGCTTATCTTGCAAATTGGTGCTGAAGTTTATGCAAGTCCAAAAGAAACGATATTTGCGTAAATTGTAGGAGAACTGCCAAAAATGAAATGCAGGCAAACTATTGCCCCCTTGTTCACATGGTTCCTCCATAATCCATATACATGTAGACATAGAAAACCTGTGCTTGGCTAAATTGGCAGGGAAATTGGAAAGGCCTGAAAAAGTTAGGGGAAATGGATTTACTTTGAAAATGTCGGGAAACTTACATAGTTTTGTTTAATACAAGAATCAGGTGATGGAAAACAAACCCTTGTCTATAATACATTTGCTGAAACATGCTTCCTTATGAAAATTAGTTCTATCTCCTACATGTATTCAGGAGTAAACGAGCGTACATGTACGTTAAATATGTTGGTATACATTATGTTACATTTTTGCATTATTAACGGGTAGTGCTTTAGCAAATTTGTTTAAAAATTTGTAAAAGTCAGGAAAGTTGGAAATTTTATTTAGGCGTGAACTCACTTGAGGATGAATAAGTAGAGCAATTAATACACTGTAGTGACTGAGCAGATGGTGTACATGTAGTTTAAGTTTTAATGTGATTTTTATTTGCTAGCTCCTAAACAAAATCTATTTGGAGAATTTACACTGTACTCTATTTCGGTGGTATGAGGGTGAGGCTTTTTGTTGATTTGTGTATTAGTGGTCATATCTTTCCCGTTGTCTTTGACAAGCTTTTAAGAAGCAGTATCAAATTCATTGCCACGAACTAGAAAAAAACTACATTTACAAGTTTGTGAGATTTTAAAAAGCTTAATGAGACATGCACTTAATCCTTTTCATAGGCCTGTACAAACACTTGAAATATTGGGATTACCTAATAATTACCTCATAATCTTATGTTCTGTATTGCCTAGATGATAACTACGTAATTGATGTGATTGTTCGTCAAACAATAATATTAATCTGCGCGTTAATATACTGTATATTTAAATCTTTGTCCAAAAGTGAGCATTGTAGTCGCATCGAAATTGCTAGGCGCCAAATTGACTGAGAGGAGTTGTTGTTAGCCAAATTTACATGGACCCTCCTGCCCCTGGGGCATGGGGGTTATTTTCCAAGAAGTTATTTACCTTCAACCTTGCTAGAAAGTGAACGGGAGAGTGAAAAAAAGAGGTCAACTCATCTATGCACTTCACCCCGAGTAAGCGAATTCCTGACCTGATCATTTTAGCTTGGGGAAGTGTACATGTACATTGTATAAGCGACATACATGTATAAAGACGACGTCATTCTGATTTCATCTGGACAAAAATCGCGGAAGCAGTGGATAGAATAAGGAAGGGACGTCCACCTCGTTAGAAAATTCACAAAGTTCATGGAAATAAATATGCTAATATACTGTACATGTAGTTGTACAATTTTAGGGAGGGGTACTGCCCATCCTCTTCCAAGCCACACCAGCGTTGACCTCGAAATACATGTATATGAGAATATTTGACGTCTGGCCCATTGTGTTCCAAATTAGTGACATTGATATAATGTACATGTACTAATTGATGCACCCCATGGATGTTTATTGTTCATACCGGATTCCCAAGTAGTGTCAATATTTGCAGATTGGCGGTTATCCGAAACAAATGTTGGGTAGGGCAACTGATAATTGGTAAACGAACAAAACACTATTGACATCTGCGCAGTATGTTTCCATTAGTAGTTTCAATATGTATGGAATTTGTTTTTCCAGTGCATTTTCTTGTGGGCCTAACTGGCCGTTACAAATGGCGATATCAAGTATCACTATAAACAACCATTTCACTTTATAATTACAGTAACGTATTGGGGTGTTTTACATTCCAATTGTATACTCCTGTATACAGAATATCAAAATGATGGAACCGTATGTTATTATGGGTCGCGTATCATTTTTTAATAACTGCAACAGGTGTCCTATAAAGTTGAGAATCCTTAAAATTGCCTTAGAAGAAATTAGAAAATTGTTACATTGTATTTGTGGATAGACCTACACGGATTTTTTTCAACATTCATATCTATAGTTGACTGCAAGAAACCGGTCGACATTTTGTATAATCACCGAAAATATTGGGGATAGGGGGTTGGGGTACTGAAATATACACTTGAAATAACACGTGCTGAAGTGATCAACTTCGATGACAGGTGATTCACTTAAGGCTGTTTTACAAGGAAGGCATTCATAATGCCGAATATTATTGTTTGCACATACATGTACATGTACATTCCATGATCCTCGAGATGCAGCTTATTTTAGAAACAGGCCTTATTTTGAAATTTTAGCCTAGGTCTAATTATTGTGATCATTGAGAGCATGTACTGTTTGCTTATTCTATATCGCCAGGTAAATAGATAAGCGTAGTCTATATATTATTTGTCTGTAACAATGTGAAATACTTTCCTTACCGGTATTTATATATAGCCAGCGTTTATGCTATAAAATTTCGATTGTGTATATCGTTTTTTTTATGTTGACAAAAGCCAATCAAGTTTGAAATATTACTACCGTAACATCGTGTATAAAACTGATAATATATTGTATATATTTTTAGGTTAATATATTACTCATAGTGCATCATATAGGCATATGTCACATTAAAAAAAGTATAATACAGGTAGCTGCATAATATATCCTTCAGTGTGTAGTAATAGAGTGGTTACAATATTTCATTTAGCAGTATCGAAGTACGCGATTGCGATTCAATAAATTACAAAATAATTTAACTTGCTTAGCTAAGTTGGTGCTGTATAGAGATTTATTATTTTGGCACTCCTTACCTGCAGATTTCCTCAGATTCCTTTGTGTATGGGAACGCAGGAACGGGTTGATTGCCAGAAGCATTAATTGTTGTTTATTGATGCGCATAGCCTCTGCTCATCTAAAGTGTCATTAAACTATGGTCATATTAACCAGACGCTGTGGTCTTTATTAATTGCTCACTTCATGCATTGAGCATGTTCAAACACCATTGTCCATCGAGGGCATATGGGACGCAAGACACCTTGCTGCAAGAAGCAACTAAAAATATGGCAGAAATTACATGATTGTGGCCTTACATATACAACTGTAAGCTATGAAAAGACAGCGTTGTAACGATTAAACTACTATAACCGTTAAAGTTAATGAAGAAGAAATTGTTGGAAAATGACTTTTTTTTAGAAAATATTAACGTTAGCCTTCACGACCGACAAGTTTTAAACTTGAGAAATGTAGTTCATTGTTGCGCATGGTAAAACCCACGTGGGAATTGTTGAACCACGCTTAAATATATTGTCAGCATCTCAGGGCAGACCTTGGTACATTTTCTTGAAACAATACTGTAGTCCATGCACATTTCAATGTGAAATCGAATAAATGCTCGCATGAATCATAGCGTTTGGAAATGCCAAAAAGGTGTATCAAGGAGATGTTGAAGATGTGATTGCGATCGTGCACTGGACTCAAGAAGGAACGGAATTGTATTGCTTCACAGTATTTTTGTTAGCATGACTGTATACGATAGTAAGTTTTAAGAAAAGGCTAGGCGAAAGCATCACCCGTGTCCATATACATGTATATAGGCCAGCAGCAAACGAGGTATTTATACGAAAACACCAAAATTGGAGCAGGTGTGCATTTGCTGGATGGCTGCGGGTGGATCGAGACACTAGCCAGGATTCTCAAAACCTACATATGCCAAAAGAACATGTTTATATAGACAGAAACTATTTAGTTGAAACTAAATATACAGTGTGTGAAATTGATTACCAAAGAATTTTCATAGAAAACGCGGGAATTTGGGGATGAGAACATATGCATGCATGCTTGTGGTAGTTATAATATACAGGATGTTTGGCCATCTGGAGAAGTCAGGGGAATTCCTATGTTTGGAAAGTATTTCGTGAAAGTTTGATTTTTAAGAATTGTCTCTAGGACTAGTGATTATAGCCACCTGGAAATTAATGCTTACAAAGTTTCTTTTGATACATAACAATCTTGTAAGGAATAAGAATATAACATATGCGAGTGAATTGATTGAGGGGATCCTGGAGAGCCAGGCGAATTTACTTTAATTCAAGATTCGGTCAGACACTGATACGATACATGCATAATGTATAACTGACAATTTAATATGGACCCTTGCCCAGGTTTGATTTTTTAAAATTGCAGTATGAAATACTTGCTTAAATGGACATACATGTAGGCTGTAAATATCGCAAATGTCCTAACAGTACAGAACGACAGTAGGGGAAACTTTTTAAAAGTGTTACCTGTTCATGCCAGAATTCGTAAATACGTGCTCATTGACAATATCTATGAAAACTATTTTGCATTCATAACAGTTTGTGAATCATTTTTTGCCGTGTTACGGTGCTATTCCACGGGAGGCGCCACTTATATTTATTCCTTTGGCATTCAATTATTGATGCAATTAGTCACGTGCACAAAAGCAAGCGTAACAATAGAATTATACATGCTAAAACGCTGTACGACCAATTATTACGTAAGATCTGCTGAATCTACAAGTTGTCTTCAATAATACATGCCTGCATGGTATTAAGTGGCGCTTTTGTCGTTGGATTCTCGCATTGTGCCAAACATCTGGATAGGATAGTCGGAAAATGTGATGTAATCAGCACTATTTATTTGAATCGGGGTATAGCTGTTTACTGTTATTTACTTGTGTGTGCTTATACATGTAACTAACTGATTTGTGCACGCTACACAATCATGGTTATCTATAGTTAGACACTGCACATAACGTTTAGACTTAATGGCGAAATTGCAGAAGCAATTTACATGTACTGAATTCCAATCATATCGTGTTATCATCTAGTTCACGCGTTCTTATACGATGCGTTTTGACCCACTGTGATAATCAATAGTTATATTCAACGAGATTGAATCTCTGCCTGAGTATGTCGCGAGTTATCAAGGCTTTTATTTCTTCTCCAGATGGTGTAAATCTGAAAAATAGCGTGAGTTATCAATTCTTATGTTCGTTTACTACGCATTTGTTGATTTTGTTTTTCTTTAAAGATCTTGTAGATGTAATGGCGATCGAAAACAATCATGATTTCATGTCCAGTTACATGTATTTTTTTCTCAAATGCCTTATAATGCTGTGGCATGTTGACAACAGGTTTATTATTGAACATTTATATTGCAAATTCTTTGCAAACATGTACATGTACATGTATATACTGTATATACGTACTTGACTTTTCGGTGGCATGAGGGGCCCCCATCTCATCTTTCAAAATTGATTTTGATAATAATTAATGTAACTAAAATCAAAATTTTACAATCACTTTACATGTTACTGGACAGAAAAAATATGACTAGTTAGTCGGTCCTCTGGTAATTGTATTACCCTGATTATCGGTGAGTTTTGCCTCGATAAAGAATTTTACACACCATTACCAGACTAAACTGTGAAATAGAACGTCATTACCTTATAATTACTACAGGTTTCTTAACAGCTATCTGGCAATAAGAAAATGCTAAATGCCTTAATTTACAGCTGAATATTTTATATGCATATTGGCACACTGACATTCATTTATTAACCCATATGGGGCCTTCTTGATAGAGATTGGTTAGCAGAGGATCGATACACTTACAAGTATGCGACCCACGATATGACTTAATACAGTTGACGGAAATATATATTCTTGAGATTAATTTTAGTATTGGTTCTCACGTACTATCAGTAACGGAACCGAATCAGCAAATACGCAAGCAAACACGTCCTGCATAAGCGAAAGTGCATTTATCTAGGCCAAAGTAAACGAGGTATTTGTGTGAAAAAGCAAAATTGGAGCAGGTGTGCATTTGGCGAATGCATGGTTGTGGGTGGATCGAGACCGAAACTAGATTAGATTCTCAAAACCTGCAAGTGTCACAAGAACGTGTTTCTCAGCAGAAATGCCGAAACAGGTGACAGTTGATGGCGCACGTGTTACCTGTTACCACGCAGTTTTCGAACAGTTGGTCGCAAGTTGTAAATGCCTGTCCATTGATAAAAACTCAATGAATTGTCACAAACAGTTTGTGAATCATTTTTCCCTTAGACGGTGCTACACCAATAAGATGCGCCACTCATGCCTGTTCACATATGTGGCCTGCAAGTAAGCGTTACAATGGAATGCTACATGCCAAAATGTGCATTTTGTAATGTGCACAATGTTCTCGGTATATCGTATCCTACAAGCTGCTTCGAACATCGCAGGCTAAAGTGGTGCTTTTGTCGATGGATTTTCTCATTGTGTAAAACAGCTGGTGATAATCTGGAAATGTTTCGTAATCAGTATTTGAATTTGCGTAGTTTTTAATCCTTATCGTATCATATCAAATCGCATTATTCCATTATCGAGCCCGAAACACATTCGGGGTACGGAGGTGTTAACTGTTAAACGAAACCGACTAAATTGCAATCATATAATACAATTGCTATGTTGACACGTCGCGTATTGACCGACGACCACAACTAATACAGATCTATTACGTGATACATGAAAAAATAGCAATGAATCGTTTGAAATCTCTGCTTTGTGCGTCGTATATTAATTATTCTCCTGTTTCGGGGCCAGATGACGAGAATCTTCCAGCGAACGTGAGTTATGCTATTTCATGCTAATGAATTTAGTGGATAATTATAATAAGGATTTTTTGAAATTGTTTTTGAAAAGCATTTTTTATAGCCTAGTTATAAGCTTTCAAAACTCCTAGCTCGTGCAGATTTAACGGCGCCTTATAACCAATATTAAGTTGGTTTTTTTAAAAGAAAAATACTATTAATAATGATGCATGCACAGTAGTGATAAACTAAGGAATGCGTTATGTATACCCAAATTCTTTGTTTCGGTCGTCTTCGCGGCGTCGCATCATCTTTCGAAAATCATAATGAAAAAAAAATGTAATTAAAATCGAAACTTAACGATCACGTAGCTCAAAAGAAACAACAAATCGGGTCTAGGTCGTCAACCCTCTTTTAATTTAAAGACGTCAATGTCTTCAATGACTGGCTTCGTTAAAAGTCGCCAGACTCATGGCTTATAAATTGGCTTTAAGTTTCAAGGAATGCTTCATTCGGGGTTTTCCCTTTTAGCAATACTTAATTAAGATGGGAAGACAAAATTGTGAATATTATTTATCAGCTAACGATATATAACAGCATTATACGAGGTAAATTAATACTTTATATTTCAGTATAGGTGATTTTTCTATTTTCATTGGCCGTGACACAATGCGTAGATAATTTGACAAGTACAAAAAATCTTTCCCCTATTTCACGTATTCTGTATACGTCATTGAATGCTCGAGCATGAATATGTAAAGATACCACGCCTGGACTGATAATCGATTACCTTATAAAAGCATTTATTAGCTAATAACGTTTTCAGTTAGGTTTATATAGGTTGTCAATACCTAGCGGTCTTTTCAATGTTGAATACACTGCACGTGTTGTGTGTACTCGCTCATAGTAATATTTTCGTACGTAAATATAAATGTGTAGCCCACACATGTTTATTACACGACTAAATCGAAAATCAGTGACTTAGTAGGGTGCAGTTTATGATATTCAATATGTAAGCTCAGCTCTTTATGGGAAAGATAAAAAAGGAAGGGAACGCATTATTTCATGCTAAATCGATAAAAAAATCGGTCGTGAAATCAGTCTTTATCTTTGCTGTCACGACGGATAACGGTGCACTTATTAGTGCAGTTTGATGATTGTATCCATGTAAAAATTAGTTCAAGGACCAAAGAAGTTCGCATAAACTCATGACGATAATCTTGGGTGATTTGGTGAGTGAATAATTACTGGGAAGTAAGTCCTTTAATCGATACTACATTTTGGATGATCAGATAACTGGGATTTTAATATTTACCTCGCTTCTAATCTATGAAGGATGTAAAACGGTGACAGGAAGGGTGTGACATGTCACCCACGTCGTAATGTCGTACTTCAATGTTCCAAACTCTTTGATTCTGCCAAGCTTATATAAGCGTTGACATGCAGAGATAGTCAGGTGTCAACCGGACGTGCTGTCTAGTAACAAATGCAGTTTCAGGTGATTGTTGTGCCTGTGAAATTTTATTATCAAGAACTTCTTATCATCACCTGTTACTGATATGAGCCACAGCCTCTTCATCCAGTTAGATTACAGCAGGTAAAACAAAGAAAGCTTAGCTACATGTAGGTCTTCTGATTTTTTTTGGATTAATCATGGGTGAAACTATATAATGTATTTCAAATGAGCTGTATGCTTGATTTTGGTTTTACTTCGACATATGTCTTGATTCAGCATAATTATATATTACCTAAACAAGTAGTTTCTGATTTAGCTGCCCCTTCACATTTTGGCAACCCCTAACGACTCACAGGCTGGCAGTGGTTGCAAAACGGTGAAAGGGTAGCTAAATCAGAAATTACATTTTTATGTCAGGGTAAATATAAAAAAAAACATAAAAAGGATAATTTATAGAGGGTGTCGACCATTCTTGTCCAGTAGACAAATAAGGTTGACACAGGCTACTTTATTATCCTTATACATATTGTGTGCACATTTGAAGCAGGGAGTATTCCATAAATGTTCTTGATAGATAGATAGTTTACTCCTTTAATGTCAACTCGAAACGATGAGAAATCACTTTTAACTTCCCCTCTATGCAGCTAGAATTTTTCTTTGTTGTCTGCAGATTAGTGTTGCATTGACGTTGCAATATAGAGCTGATTTTATCATTCGATTCATTGTGCAAAAATGCAGGTGGATGATTTCTTTTAAACTTATACCAAATATTTCGAGATTGTATTACCTACGATTCTTGGTTTATTTCGGGAAAGAAGAAATGTATAAAACAAATAAAATATTCCACGCATCGTAATTCGTTAAGCCCACATAAGCTCTATCGATGAATTAATTATGCGCACTGCACTGTGAATATTTGATCATGAAACGGCATCGTACAAATATTAGGTTAATTGGACAATACGACAAGTTCTGGCTAGCTATTATTGATCGTGGTCTGTCACGCTATGGGATGGTCTTTCACGAAGGTCATCTTCTACTTGATATCAAAGGCATACTGCAACCCTCAGATGATTTTCACAAAAAGTTGCCTGTGGTGTCCGAAACCTATTTATTTTAAAAATATACAGTGTAACTGACGTTATTATCTTGGAAAACGTACGTGCAACACTTGATCATTTCGTCATTTTTATCTTTTATCTTGATAGAATTTTTAGAATTTCTAACAGAATTCTAAAACGTCCATGCTTTGGGTCATCCATGCAAATTTCAAACAATTTAACGTTGCTGATTACTCATTTTTTTAACCGAGAGTGTAAAGGCCAGAAAAAATCAGGGAAAATTTTATTTTGGCAAATCCGGAAGGTTTTTCTTACCAACATAAATCGTTTTTCTTTCATATTTAGGAAAAGTCATCGAATATCTACCGTGAATTTTTTTTATAATTATAATGTTATAATGTTTCGACCTTATATTTATTTACTTTTAATGTTTTTTTAGAAGGAAACATCCCTCGTATTCTGTGGGTTAAAGCGTGTGCCACATGAGGTCATCTCACAGCATTTCTGCAACGGAAACTGCGATACTGACCCGCATGCGATACTGTATATAATTCTCTAAATTTCCTATTTAGCATCTTCGTAAAAATGCACCCCACTCATAAAAGAAGTCCCGTTCTTATAGCTTCCATTGCTCAATACGTTTACAGCTCGTGCCAAATCCCAGTTTACAGCACATGGGAACCAAGTACATTCGTACTTGGAGATGGTGCAATTCCAGCAGCTGTGCCCCTAATATACATTTCATCTCTGACCCCATTCAGTTTTTATTCGATTTTAATTGCCTCCAATATTGGCCCTTCGGTTCTCTCACGCACTCGCTCTGGCTCCTGGGAGAAGCACGTGGCTCGGGGTCAAGGGTCCGATTGACCCCTGCGGGTGGTCGGGATACATGGTGACCACGCGGATCTCCGTTCGGCTGGCAGGAGAAAAAATGCCTGGTGATTGTTTTTAAGGTCACGGGTTGTGAGAAAAGTCGAACATTCCATCCATTGTCGAATCGCACGTCGAATTCAGAGCAGACTTTGCTCGTGTACAACAACGGCCAAGTGCTTGAAATGCTGCAGCAGCTGCGTGACGGAATTGCAGCACGTGCAGAACATGCGCACGTGATATGCTAATTACGTAATTGGTCATCCCGTTGTTTTCGACTTGGCGGGTGGTCCTGGAGCGATATACTGTCTGGACTTTCTGGCGTTTGCAGTTGTAACTCAAATGCCAGTGGTTGATTCGTTGAACTCAGACGGGTGTCATCCATTGGCGAACCTGGTAACCATGGCAACTGTAGAGCGTGAGATTCCATACGCATGTATGAAGACATTTTGCGTTTTGTTAAGATGCAAAAACAGATGCTCAGCTATATTCGGTTCAAATACAGAATGGACTGGAGAATTCAAATCGACCAATAGAATTAAAAAGAACGTTTGCAATTAATCGTGACATCCTTGGTTTTATGCATGGCAAGCATGCCATTCATGCTTCACACGCGCATCGTGCACGTGGAATGTGACTGGAAAACCAAATCTATAAGCTGAATCTACGTGTATCTGATTGGTGTCCCCCAGTTTGTTCAGTGAATGAAAATACTATAGCTGGATGTCCGATAGCTATAGTCATCTTTGATTCTAGGAGGGTTGGCATTGTAGTGAAATGCAACACGATGATGTTGCCTATGAAAAAAAGGTTACAATGTACATGTATAGCCTATACATGTAGATTGACTACCCACTCAATACGCTCACGCAGTATCGAGATGACTGCAATTTCAAGTAAAGATGTCAGAGGTCGTGCTGCATGACAGTGGCATCAAGAACTCGCAGAGGGTTATGGAAATGTGCATAACCAAACAGAACAGAACAGTATACAGTATTGTATGTGACACATCATTGCATCGTGCTGCATTTCACTTGTGTTGCCACTATTAAAGTTCCAAGTGTACTACACCACAGTGCACTGTCAACTAGATCTGGCGTGACAAATGACAAGATGGGAGCCATGTCTGTGCGCGTCTGATTTATGGACGACCCCCAAGGTGCCATTGCAGAAACTCAGAGGAGGTGCTTCAGGTGGAGGAGCGCGGAAATACACGTTATGGGTAATAAGAAAATGACGCATAGACCTTGTTGTAATAATTGTACAATAGGGATGAGGGGATGGAGAGGGAAGGAAGGTTGATCGTCCTCCCAGTTTGGCTTCTCGGTGCACGTCCAATGCCGTCAGTTTTTGAAACGGAGAACCTTGAACCCTGGTGCTGGAATTCTCAAATAGCCGCGCAGGTATTCGAAACACGAGTCATCGTATCTTTGGAAGACCAGAGAGGGGGCGACCAGCGGGAGCGTCTTGGGGTTTTTTTCTTACGCTATCACGTCGCATTATTTATGCCGTCTGCATGCCACTGCAATAAACGCCGCAAAAAAGTTGCTTCTTGTTGTTGTAACTTTTGTTTGGCGAAAACCACCCGTGGAACAACACTGAGGAATGCTTGTTTTTTGGGAATTCATCCCCCTTGTGCGGGCCTTGGCGCCCGTTACGGTCATTTTTTGGCCTCTGAGCTTTGCATTTACATGTATATCATCTTCATGATAGTTATGAAAATGAGTGTGGGTGTAGCGCATGCAGCTGACAGTTGCAGTCGAGCATCGCCTGTCCATGCATGCTGTAGGCCTATAGTGCATGCTGGCAAATTTAGCAATACAAGTATACGAACAAGAAGTCAATTGCAGAACAAGTTTGCAGTTCCTTGACATTGCCACGGGCTGTAGTGTAGGCCTGTATCGAACAATCGTACAACAATCATCTGTAAGCCTTTCACGAGCTTGGAATTTTTGGATGTCGAGATACAGGTACACAAATTTTGTGCGCATGCATGCGGGATATCAGGTTTCGTGTTGGTCAATACAGATTCGCAATCTGTGTAGACTTTGCAGTTCGTTCGTCTTCGCCTCCAAAAACGATTTTGCCCCTTCGCATAGACATAATTACGAGGTGATTTTGTCCTCATGGCGCGTGAGCTGGCAGTGTTTGCCTGCTGTCAATGCGGTAAAATAACAATTTGCGTTTAGGTTAGAATAAACACAAGAAAAAGTAGAATGCAACAAACGCCAAAAAAGGATACATTATTACGACAGCCTGAACATGTCATTTGAGCTGGGAATGTTATACCGATTTTTCTAGGTTGGGAATTTGCAATGACTGAAATGGTTCAGCAGTTTATACCGTATATATTCTTTGTTGTTTTCTGCTTTGTTATGCCCTAACCTAAAACAACCTAAAAGTGTAATTTCGTCATTTAGCTGCCCGAATGATCGCCAAGCAATCACTGCCAGCCTGCGAGTCGTTAGGAGAAGACCACTTATAGGGTCTCTGGCGGAGCAATTAAGGCACATATAGAATAATCAAAGCGTTTTTATGCAAACTCGATCACAAATGATGGGTTTTAACCCAGTGTTTTATAAAACAGCAGTGATGACTTCATCGATTCACATCCCCTTCCCTCCTCCTTCAAGATGATGAAAATGATAATGCTTGAACGTCCCTCTGCATACAGTGTACATGTAAATTGGCATGTGAACGAAACGGTCTATGCATAATGACACGGACATCCAGAGATTAAACGAGGCGTATCGCATGATGCGTAAACACGTAATAATTTAAAATCAAGGTTCGGTTTTGTGAACGATAATGGCGAATTCGTCATTGCGGTGGAATTTCTGCCATTATGTTTCTTTTTCTCGAAGGAGCAATTAGAAAGCATGCAGTTCACATTTAAAGCGCAGAAATTGTCTTTTTTCCCCCAAATATGTGAAGTCATCCATGGCGTCATGTATTACGAAGCGAAGATGTTTGTGTGGTTTTTTTTTCTCCACGTTGAAACTCGAGATGTTGCCTCTTCAAGGTTGACGCGTGTTGACCCTGCTGACCCATACCGTGCTATCATCCCTTCCTGCATGCGTACACCTTGTCCAATGATGAAAAACAGATTTTGATTAAAGAAACAGGAATGCATCACGTAATTGCTAAATGGCGTTCAATGGGCGGCTATTTAGTCATCAATGTGCATTTGAGCACCTCGAAGATCCTCCAAGAGGATGTCAGAAGGATTGCTTTTCAAACGGAATTCGACGCCATGGTTTTCTGCAGCATATCTGGCTGAAATTCCGTTCTTGTTCGGTGACGTCATTCGATGTTCTTGATGTCACCATTCCGGATGTTTATAGTGACATAGCCACTTAGGCTGTGGTATCCAGTTTCCATCATCGCAGCTCGGAATGTCGATCGTTACGAAAACAGTCTGAAATGTATTTATGCAGCTGGCTTTTCGTTTAATTCATACACGATTTATCAACCCATTGTGATGGCTATTTCATTATTTATTTAATAAACGAATGGCGTTGCAAAAGCTGTACAACGGACAATGTTAGATTGCCATTATACTGCCCGAGGGCGTGTTAATCAAGGCGGTGTTGATTTTTGTCAAAACTAAGGTAAATATACAGTATATTAGGGCCACCATAATTAATCAGTGAACGAAATAGAAAATAAGCATGGTAAAAAACAGTTTTATGCACGTACGCTAAGAATGCTCAATTTCACTCTGCCCTCTGGTGGACGTTGTGAGCATCATCACTTAACTTGATATAAGAATGTGTTAAACGCCTACTTGCGGCGCCATATCTGTTGCCTTAAACATAAATATGTTTATACTAAACCTTAAGAGTTTATTACTATACTACTCTTCCAATCTGCCAATTACAGTAATATTTTCAAAGTCATCATCCTGCATTCATTGAATCGAAGCATTTTCAT
This sequence comes from Cylindroiulus punctatus, assembly GCA_034695085.1. Taxonomy (NCBI): domain Eukaryota; kingdom Metazoa; phylum Arthropoda; class Diplopoda; order Julida; family Julidae; genus Cylindroiulus; species Cylindroiulus punctatus. The sequence goes on from JAQFYZ010000008.1 coordinate 57,152, forward strand.
CGCCTCACTTTTGCTGTTGTTGGGGTTAATTTTTTCTAAGGAAATTTTTTATTTCTAGTGTCAACTGTGGTAGCGCACTAGAATTTGAATTCCAGCACGTGATTCTTAAATTTTGCGCGATTTAAAATTTGCGGCTGATCACTCATGTTATCACATGTGTGATCCTATAGTCGTCTCGGCAAAAGAACGAAAACATGGCGTCGTTCAGACCAATAGGATGCAATTTCCTGTCTGCGATTCGTCCTTTTTGTAATATAATATCGAGCATGGCAGCCATTTTCCTCTTACCGCTGAAACTCCTGAAACTACGTCGATAAGCCGAATCTCTCTGATTGGCTGTAAATTTTTTTTGCTCTTTTGCCGAGACAACTATGGTCAAAGGTTTTATACATTTATTATACACAGCAGTATACAGACAAGAGTCGGCAACGACTGAACGGATAATAATAATAATAAATAATACAGACAAGAATTATGTCGATAAAAATATGGCTGGATGAAATTGAGCGCCTGACACAATTAAGGGTATACTTTACGAGCATTCTTTGTTTTATTGAAGCTCATTTTGACACAATTCATTGTAAAAAATAATCGTTTCACGAGTTCGGTACCAAACTGATACCCACTGATATTCTCATAATTCCATTATTCCATAAGCCACGTTCGTTATTGAACCTTGGGATTCGAAGCACTTCATGGCTGGCCATGCAAGATTCCCAGGCGCATTCATCAATACACGTGCCACATGCAAACACCGATGCAAAGAAACCAATACGCAATCTTGTTACGCTAGGGGCAAACAGCACTGCTCATTATGGCAGTCATCAGAATGCAAATTGTACGCTGCGTGCCCCCTTGTGCATTTTCATTATTGAAAGTGGAAGCAAGGACGTGATGCGGTTTAGCATTGGCCATTATAGGTCTAGCCAAGGCTAGTTTCTTATCCGAAGACTGGAATCGTCAAAGTGGATGATTATAACGATGATGGCACTCAATGAGAGGTTGCATGTTTTTGTGTTAATACACGGGGTGATGTAAGCGGGGAAATAAACACATTAAGCGCAGTATGTTCAGCCAATATTAATATCCTAATTAAAGATGGCACCACTCAATTAGCATGAATACGTCTCGATGGCTACACCCCCCCCCCCTTTCCTTCTTCTCGTCCCTCCTCCCACATACGGGGAACGATGAGGGCTGGCCAATAATTAAGCCGGAATTCTGAAACACAATTTCTTCGCAAAAACAGCCGGGACTGTGGATGTGGACATTTTCTGGGAATTAGTGGAAGGTAGCGGTGTGGACGGCAGTCATTGCCAAGCTAGCCCGGAGCACATTTTACGTTGCACCGTAGTTCATTATCGCACCTGCTAGGCTACTGCCAAGTCCTCTTAACACGCTCTCTCTCTCTCACCTCACTCGGTTACGTCATATATGGACTAGCAGAAGCACGACGCAGTCCATAAAGTGAGAGCTAATTAGTTTTATAAGCGCTAAAAACTTCCACCTGATGACCGACATATTCACGGCAGAAGATGTGGATTAGTTAATCGCCGCCTGGCTTGGGATTAGCAGCCTTCCTTGTTACCTTCCAATGGTTCGTGATCTGGCTTTTCTTATGATCTTAACCTTTTACTGTAGCTGCATATAGTGCACATTTTATGCACGTGGTGTTTACCGGTTGCCATGGCGACGAGGTTGAGCATGCACGAACGAGCTCCTTTTGTACGTGTAATATCAAGTTTCTCCATTTGATCATATTTTCATTCTCGGGATAAGGCGGGTGTGCTTGAGTGAACAATTGATGAACATAAAGCACAAGTTGAAAATCACATGTTGGGGACATTCAATACCGCCTGGAATTTATGCGTGATGCATCTCCAAATGACATATAAGCGGACACTTAATTTGTGGATTGATACAGGGGTGCCCTGGGGTGGTGCCAAATAAGTTGGACACAATTGATATGCAGGAAACGGGAGGTAACGGTTAAATTGCGGAAATTATGGCTTCAGTTTGCGTCCCTTGTCCGCGAGCCTATAAAAAGACGAATTTGCATTGATCTAACCTGTTGCTGGATAATACACGGATGATCTGGTTTGCCGTGCAAACCGCTGCGGCCTGAATAGCGAACAACGTGTTTCGAACGCATGGCAATTTGAAGAGAAGGCGGCTTTTTATGTACCAATAAAGAAACATCTGGGCGGACGATTATAAATTTGTATAAACTGCGATAAAACGCGTTTTGAACGGTGCATATGGTGAGCGGTGCATGGTACACTCGCCACTTGTGTATAGTCAATCAACCTATTATGTATAGATACTGAATATGAATATGGGGACGTTCAAATACTATGTCATCAGTTTATCGTGATTTTCAGACCCCGCCCCCTTTTCCACAACAGTTGTCATACAAACTGGATCACAAATGATGGATTTTAACCAAATGTTTTATAAAACATCCTGTACTTCTATCATTCGTCAGTACAGTATTTTTCAGTATTCCCTTTCCTAGTATGATGGCATGATACTTGAACGTTCCTTATATTTGAAGCTTTATGGTTCGAGCTGATGATTTGATAATTTTGTTGACATTTTCCTTCAAATTATTTGGGAAATATTTAAATTACAACCGATGCATATCCGAAAGGAAAAAGATATTATGGACAGCCCACGATCCAAATAAATCGATTGTCCCTGAACATTTATGGTCGTTCAACAGTGGCAAAAATCACAATTGCTTTCATATAGCACATTGCGCCTCTGGTGTGCCGTTGACAGACGTCCAATTCAATGGTGACATAACTGTTCGTTAAATGCAATGGTGACATAACTGATTGCGATAGTTTCAGATTGTGACACAAATCACACAATCGCATCCATTTAGCTGACACTTGCAGAGATGTCTGGTGAGGGTCAAATCACCAGGGAAAACCAGTGGCAAATTTTCAAACGTACCCATCAAAAGAAACAACATCGTTGGCGTATTTTTCTGTCGTTACATTTAGAATAAATGAAATTCGTCGGTGATTAAGGTAATGAAAATGTCGCCGATGGTAATAGTATACAATGCTTTATTTCGCGCAGTCAAAGTTCCTCGCATTATGGTTTGGAACATTTACTCGTGGTTTACCTGCATGTGGCGCCAAAAGCTTTTTTCGCACAAGCAAAACTAAATTGCACTCGGAAAACTTTTTCTGTCGTGAGTGTCAGGCATTCGCGACAACACCACATCTGGCGCACATGTTGTCGCCAAATTTTGTCTGGCAAAGCCACACATATCCATTGATCAGGTTCCTGTGTAGTTAAATTTTAAATTTCTAGTCGAACGCTGATATTCAAATTCTGATTAGTTACACACTCGAATTACACTGTATTACACTTGAACACGAACCTTGAAGTAGTGAAACGAGTTCAAAATGCAACGAAAAGTACGAGCGCTCGTAATTTATTTTTTAAAAAAAATGAATAACACTTAATGTAAGCTATAGTAGCTTGCCATGCGTGCAGACTTCATTAACTCGTACAGCATTAGTACGGTAGATTACTAGTGAAATCATAATTATCGGAGGATTAGGTCACTGATACTGACCGCTCCCACTGCATGCAGCGCATTACGTTAAGTGCAATTTTTTCCCCATCATTTTTTCCATCAATTAATGATTTCATTTTTCTCTTTCAGAACCAGGGCGCCACCATGTGGCCAGTGCGTGCCCGTCGAGGGACCCGCAAGCGTTGCGCCGCCCTCTTCGTGGTGGGGGTGTGTGCGGCGGTCATGGTGCTGACCAGGCCCTTCGTCACGGCCCCCGACAGCAGCGCCCTCGAGGACGTCGCGCCGGCCCTGCCCCTGGCGGCGGCCAACGCCGGCGGCGCCGCCGCCAACGCCTCGGTGGCCGAGACGCCAGCGCCCCCCGCGGGCGGGGCGCCCAACGCCTCCCTGCCCCTGGCCCCGCCCCTGGAGGGTGCCCAGGGCGCCAACGCCTCGTCCAGCGCCCCCCAGGCGGAGCTGAGCTCCACCTCCGAGAAGGCCAAGACGCCCGCCCCCACCTCCGAGGCGTACAAGACGACCGAGGCGCCCCCAGCGGCCAACGCCAGCGCCCCCAAGGCGAACGAAGGGGCCACCAAGGAGGCCCCCACGACGTCGGAAAAGGCGCCCCCCAAGACCACCCCGGCGCCGCCGCCCCCGCCGCCGAAGACGACCGCGGCGCCCCCAGCGGCCGCCGGCGGCTACGCGTCGGCCACGCCCACCGTGTACGTGATCACGCCCACTTTCCCCCGCATGGAGCAGATGCCCGAGCTGACCCGCCTGGGCCAGACCCTGATGCTGGTGCCCCACCTCTACTGGATCGTGGCCGAGGACGCCCCCAAGAAGTCGCCGGAAGTGGAGGCGCTGCTGGGCCACACCGGCCTGCCGTTCGCCTACATCCTGGGCGCCATGCCCGACTCGTACCGCAAGAAGAAGGGCAGCAAGCCCAAGGGCGTGGCCAACAGGATGGCCGGCCTGCAGTGGATCAAAGACAACGCTCAAGACAACGGCGTCATGTTCTTCGCCGACGACGACAACAGCTACGACATCAGGCTGTTCGAGGAGGTACGTTGTCCGAGTGGGATTGCATTGTAATATGATTTTATCGCATTTTGTTGTCATCTTCAGCAACGCGTACATCGTCCTTCTAAGATGCAAATGGCCAAAGTCCATCTTCCATCGAGAATGACTTTTGGCTGCCAGCTATATTGCGAGATGTGCAATTCAACTCAACTCAGTACCCTGCAGTCAGTCAGCGATGGGGGTGTAATCCATCGACCCAATCAAAGGTAGTTCCAGTAGGGTTGGACATCAAAATCATTGTTGAATGGAATGACAATGAATGTCTCCAACCTTACTGCTATCTTTTGGAAGAGAATTCCAACGTCTGATGGCATGCAAAAAGTACGACCTACATGTATACCATATGCATGCCATTGGGAATAAGTTCATTATCGAAGAAGACACGAAAATAATTCACTATTCTCCATTGACCTCTCCGTTATCATTAGCTGTAATCATAATCTGATATGCTCTACAGTAGCATTTTTATTTTGCGAGTGAGGCCGTTTGCATCTTAGACCGACGACATGCAGAATCTTGTTCAATCGTGTTTTCCCGAAATTAATTGCCGCGCAAATAAGTTGAATAATTAAGGCGGGGGCGAGCGTGGCAACCATGGCTTAATTCGTTTTCTCAAGAGGTTGTATAATGCCAGCAAAGTTTCATGAAACCTAATTCGTGCCAACTATTAGCAGGTGATTATTATATTAGCACCTCGAAAAGTTTAACTTTAATTTTCTGAAAGCAAATGACCAGCTAGATAGGTAGGAGAGAGAAAAGTAAAGCAACATGAACATACTTTCTATGCGGATTTTAAGTCAGCACAGATCATACTCGTTGGAACTCGTTAGAAAACCCAACGAAGTTATACGATCGAGTTAGAAAGACGACGTTTAGATAAAGATGGTGCTATCACGAGTTATTCAGTGCATGCTGGGAGACATACATGTAACCCATGCCAACATCCCTTATTCATTCTCCTATTTAAACGAGATTCACCCATCCCGATGGCGTGCAGACAAAATCCAAACGAGTATCAATATTCGAGAAAGGCACGCAGGATGTGTACTGCAAACGTTGATAATATTGGCGCCGTCCGAGTACATGTGGACCCACTGATTAGGGGGTCGGTTGAGAACGACTCCCATTTTATTGCTGACGCCATGCACTTTTTTCTCGAAATCAAGAATTGAGCTGTCATCCATTCCAATTTGCATATCACTGATTAGTCGAAATTGTGGTGTTTTGCTACCTTGAAGTTGACGCACTGAAGTTTAAACAGCGTTCCTAATACTTCCCGCATCCCTTCAATTTGAGTTGATTTATTGCAGGTGTTCAGGTTATCGAGTGATCATACGTGACTGTAGTCGCGATTGAATATTGGTTTTATTGGCATTTCTGCGGATGACACTCGTTCAACAATTGATGTCATCGGATGTCATGACATTACAAGTTTTCAGTGTTTGAGTGATGAATGGCCGCATGCTAACCATAGTGCGCTAAACCATAGTGGGAGATCAAAAGGTGAAAATCCTGCAGGGTTCCACGTCAAAATTGATTTAGCTGTATTGATCACTATCACATCAATAAATTGAAGGCGGGGGAACAATGCCTTATCGTAATGCGCTGTTACGATAGTATTGGATGATCATAAAGTCCTACCCTATAACAAAAATGAATTTGTAAACACTGTTAAGTCACAAGTACCAAATTGTTGAGAAAAATAGAACTCCCAATTTTGTTACTATAGGGAACACCTGGTGCAGACACTCCCTGTGTACCAAGTGCACTGTATTTTATAGGAGCTTTCTCCTACCTTTTCTGACAAAGGTAGCACCTTATGACTATCGTCAAGGGTTATAGTTATGCGGTCATTCGCATAAAAAGTGCATCACACAGCGCGCGGAGGAAGTTTTGCGTGTGATTTGATATCTAGCAGAACATCTTAATTGAAACGTGAGGAAATGTTGATTGCTGTAACCAACATTGTGTTGGCACAATAAGATAACTTCGTTTTTCAAAACATGGAAACCTCTTTCCTACATTTTCTGAAGAAAATAATGGTAGCAACGCAGCAATAACGAGTCGATGATGGAAGTGGGCTTACATGTCGCTATCAATTCTCTTCTTGAATCGTTTCGCAACAACAGCCTGGAAAAGAGAACGTAATCATGACGCAATATAGGTTCGCATTTTCCAATTATCAGCGTATGGCATCACACGGGACATTGGAGCATGATTTTTACCAAATTTTAGCGTTGGAGGGACTGCAAAAAAGTGTTTAATATAATTTCTTAATTGCGTTATCGCCAGCTTCACACGAATCTTCGAATCGATTACAGCTGGCTACCTTAATTCGTTAATCGCCTCTGTAACAATGACCCCGTTAACACCACGCACTGGCTTCATTAACGGTTTGACATCGACGCCATTACACCCGCAATTGGCCTGATGAAACACATTCCAAATGCCAGGATGCCAACGTAATTGGCCTAATAGTTTTTACCGTCCCGTTATTATTAAACGTGTCCACGGCGAGCCATTATTGCTATCGAGCACACGCTTTATAGGGATAATCTCATTACCTGGCGGCTAATTTGCCTTTCGCTTATCGTGCCATGTGGCTCACAAATATTGATCATTAAGCTCCCCTGGTGGCGAAGCAGGAAGCTGGCGCTGCATTCGATCGGATCCAGCAGAGTTGGGCATTATTAAAACGCGATGCCAAACTTATTATTGTCTTCTTTCGTCGACCAATACTGCGGTGCTCCAGAAATACTGGCCGCCATCTTGCTGCGCCTGCAGTCGAGGTCATCCGTTTTCCTTGGCCAAAACCGTTGGGGGCCGCCAAACCGTGGACCTTCAGTCTCATAAATTGCTAACAGTTGGCAGGTTTCTGCATGCCACGACCCACCAGGGGACATGTTTAAATTTACAGATTGCCAGACTGGAGTCGAATCGACTCCGGCTGCGTGCAAGGTGACAGATCCCTTGCCAGTTTCGCGGATTGCATCATAGATGGCGCTGGCATTTTTGCTTGGAACACACCCGGTTTTTCGAGTCGATGTACCTGACATTCCCTGAACACTTTTCAGCAATTTCCCTGACATTCCCTGACCACCTTTCAGCAATTTCCCTGACATTCCCTGACCACTTTTCAGCAATTTCCATGACATTTTCAAGAATTAATTCCAGCTGACATTCCAGGACACTTTTTGATTTTCCTCACATTGCAGGACACTTTCATTTCCCTGACATTCAGGTCACTTTTTCATTTCACTCACTTTACCGCTTGTCGGACTCGGTGTACACTCGTACTTCGTCACTATTACAGTAAATTGTAATACGTCGCGATATACATCACCACCACAAGTACTCAAATTAGTATTTTTAGCCTTGCCATTGGTTCTGCTTAGCCACCTGAGGAAAATCCCTTTTACCCAGTTGTGGGTACAATTGCCTATAGTCGTCTCGTCAAAAGAACGAAAAAATGGTGTCGTTCAGCCCAATAGGAAGCAATTTCCTGTTTGCGATTCGTCCATCCTGTAATGTAATATCGAGCATTGCAGCCATTTTCCTCTTACCGCCGAAACGCCTGAAACAGTACATCGATAAGCCGAATCTCTCCGATTGGCTGCAAAATTTTTCGTTCTTTTGCCGACACGACTATAGGCACAATCTTATCTAACTCTGCGTAACTCTAACGTACGTGTCTAACGCGGGTTTTTTCCCATTTGAAGGTGGACTTCTCCTCGTGGCTCTTAGGTTGGCAGTGATTGCCTGGCGGTGGGGCTGGTATACGACAGGTGTATGCCATTCAATTCAACTCAGTACATGCACACTGGACATTTGGAGCATGGGCAATTTAATTCGTGCAGTTTTTGCGTATTTTGCACTGCATCGCTCGGTTGCGTCTTGGAATTCTCCAATTTGTCACCCTAGTCATTGGCCAACGCGTAGTTCCCCACGGGACCCACGAGGCTGTTTTTTGGTGTCGTCACGCCTGGTCACTCCCCTGGCTCGGTGCCTTTTTCGTCATTGTCTGTTCGAAAGCTTTCTTTTCAGTTCCTTCCAAGCGTTGAAATGCGTAAGCGCGGGCGAGTCCCTGACCAACAAGGTCGTTTCAGTTGCACCGCTCGTCCTTGCCTTCTCGCTCGTTTCTGACTCACCTCGAATTGCGTCTGCCAGCACCGGCAATATTGATACGGGCTCCTCGAACCCATGACTCACGCATTTTACGCGTAAACAACGAGCCGTACGCGGGGTGCCGGGTACTGATCCGGCGAAAAGTGGAGAGGAACCCGAGGGGCATCTCCGATGCTCTACATGCGATCAAATGGCTTTGGCCTTGGCATTGGTACTTGCGGAGATGTGCACCATTTCTGGTGATCTGCAACTAACCCAAGATGCAACCGGTGTGTAATTATCACCCGCATTGTTTCGGTGGTCTAAACGCTGTTTCGGCTGATGACAGGCCGAAGGAATTGCACATCCTGGATCCTGGTCTTGACCAAGTGCTTGGCTGCTGAATCATGGCATTCGCCCCATAAATTCGCCGATTTGATGCAGATGTACTAGTAGGCAACTGCACCCACACTGACGTTGGCATCGTTCACTTTGGCTATACACTAGTATTTGCCCTGCTGTTCCGCCATACGCACAATGAGAAAGTGTTGTTCTCCTAACGGCTCGTAGGCTTAGCAGCACCCCAATAGAAAAATGACATTTTTAGGTTAGTTTAGGATAGGATAGGATTGCGCAGTTAGCTTATACACTCTAAACGGAAAAAAGTACAAATGTTTTGAAACTATATACACACCCTATGGGTACATATGTTCATTACACGTGTTCCCTTGCCATGTGTTCCAAGGGGTACATTGAACATTGAGGTACAAATATTTAAATCATTTCATCCCTTTGGGTGCATATATGATATATGGGGTGCAAATGTTCATTTGTACCTTACAAAAACTGGATTTGTTCTTTTACGGTTTACAGTGTAGGTTACACAACCAAAATATCAATTCTGACATCTAGTGATGCAGGTTTACTATAGGTAGTTAAGGTTGAAACTTTGTGCACTTTCTGAACATGGAACATGGAAGATATCTTTATTTTTATACATGTAGAATTTAGCAGTTTGTCACCATCGATTCGTTTTCTCGTGTTTTAAATCGGACCAGGCGTGAGAATGACCTCGCCGAAATAGTGATGTCTCAAATGATGTTTACTTCTTTTATGGACAAAGCATTGTTTTAAGCGAAGTTATTGCGTGTACCTTTGTAAATATTTGCTCAGGGATACATGTATGCCACTAAACACTGCGCGTTATGATGTCACGAATCTTCACCGTCCTCCAAATAAATTGCTTCACGCCTACCGAGAGATTATCTGGAAGGTTTTAAATGAAGATTCCTGATGCGGCTCTATGTTTACATTAGATTAACCCGCAATTAATCCGTTCCAGGACCCTGGTTCATAACAAATTATTAGAGAGTGTGATGAGTTGATGATTGATGGCTGAGTGGTGTTGAGGTTTTCGTGTCATGGGAAATAAAATGGTTGGGATCTTGAAAATCTCAACGCCTCAGAGCTACCCAACCCATTCCTTCCATAATTTTTCGTGGTTGGGTAAATGGTCTGAATCCTACCCAACTTAAAAACCTCATGTCCTAACCAGTCATGTATATTAAAGCATCCGGTAATTGGATACAGGTCGGATTTGTACCTGAGATCGGTTTACACACATATGAGTACGTCATATGATGACAGTTTTTGCATAAAATGCTGCTTAATTTGTACTGACTGGAGCGTGACTGTAAGGCGTGCATATTGAAGTTGGATTCGATGAAAAATTGACATCTAGCTAGTTGTTATTTCTAATAAGAACGAATTCTCATTTGTGCTTAATGTTCGCATTTTTCAGATGCGTTACACCAAAAAGGTGTCCATGTGGCCGGTAGGATTGGTCACTCAGCTGGGCATTAGCACCCCTGTCGTCAAGGACGGTAAAGTGGTGGACTTCTACGATGGATGGATCGCCAGCAGAGTGTTTCCCGTGGACATGGCGGGATTCGCAGTCAACGTAGGATTCCTGAAATCGGTAAACAACATACTCGAATCGGGGTTTTATCTTGATATATTTGGCTCGACAAAATGCAGTATCTCGTCAATCTCATCTCATTCATTTTTGAATCGTGGAATTAAAGCAGATAAGAGCTGTTAAGTTGTAATATCAACTGGCTTCAGTTTTGTCGTTGTTGGGGGAAAGTAATGGCAGATTACAGAGAATAATCTATAAAGATACATGTATCTGGCAGGTTTTTTTCCGTTGGTATGTTTGAAACTACACAGTAACGGCCCGAAGTTCATAATTGAACTTGTATGTATCCTAAAACATCATAATTAATAGTGCATGTGAAATTCCAACACGAGTGATGTTCAAATCAGAATAATTTAAATGACAATATATTTAACAGCAGATATCATTTTAACTTTCTTTTAAGCTCTCCTATCTTGCTTATTAACAACAATTATATATTGTCGGTAAATTAACGTTTTCACTTTCTTAAGTTTCTTCCCATAACCATTACTCACAAAAGGGATGCTATACAGTATATAAGTTTAGATTTTCATAATAATTTAGCTTTGTTGTCAGGATTTCTATTGTTTTGTAGTTTGAGCTAAGATAATTGTTACAAATTAGAAAATTTCTCAACTGTTAATATTTAAAATGTTTAACTCTGAAAAATATTGCTTTGAGTTTCTTAAAATTTTTAAACTATTAATTACATCCAAATTTAATATTTAGTTTTATTTATAATTTTGGTAAACTAATATGTCCTGCTATTTCAGCGGCCCAATGCCACGATGCCCTTCAAGGCCGGCTTCGAGGAAGATGGATTCCTCAAGAGTCTCAATATCACCAAGGCGGACATTGAACCCAAAGCGAACAATTGTACAAAGGTAAATTGCAGCCATAAACGAGGAGTGTGCTACAGGACCCTTTCGCTTATTTGGAACTGATGACCCTCTCTTGTTTTCCAGATCTACGTTTGGCACACGAAGACAGTGTCCAACAAGGCGCCGCAGAAGATGAGCGACAAAGACAAACAAAAATTCAACAACACAAACTTGTTCTCCCTGCCCAACATCGTGTGAATCTCAGGTCCTGAAGCACTGTCGGACGTTTGCTGTCACCACATGGTGTTGAGCAGAGCAGCTTGCCTGAGGCCCTAAGCCGTATTGTTCCTTCCGAGCTCTTTTCGTCATCTTCTCCAGTTTCTTCGCGTCTCGTCAATTGTCCATGTTGGAGTGGTCAGCTCTTCAGCCATGCAAAGCGAATGGACAGACGTCAGTTTCATCAGGGCCAGCCATGCATTGGCCAGTCCGGCAAATGGCGAGCGTTGTGGAGTGCCAAGCACCAATGGGTGATTGCGTGACTTTTCCTAGACATGTTACGTCCTCCGCAGGAGTCATGTGTCTGACTGAATTTTCGTGCAACGAACGCCGATCCAGCAAAATCGTGACTTTGGATTTTCATTTTGTAAAGCGCGATTTTATTTATTGGACCATGGTCCCTGGCTGTGGGACCCACACGGAACTCTTGAAGGCGCCACCGCTCATCTTCCATGGACATGGATGCTTGCAGAAGTCGCCAGTTTTCTTTTTTGCCATGGTTGCTCTTCGTGCTGGATGATGACGCCATGGGATGTTACACTCAAAGAACCTTCACCCTGACGGTCGAGTGGTGTGGGAGAATTATGAACGTGACTTCACTGTAGATCCATACGTACTTAGACACGTGACAAGTTTAAATTATGTAGCCTATCATGTGTTAGTCAGTAACTAAGCTAGTTAGTGATGAATTCAAAAATGATTTTTTTGAAAGCTGTTTATAACTCGGTAGCGTTTTGGTTAAATTAATCAAAAATAAATATGAAAGCAAGTTAGTGAGATCAATGCAAAGTAGTTTGAGGTTTAAAATACAGTACACGAAGCAGTACTTGTATACCACATGAGCAACCACCATAGATCGATCTTACGTCTAGTGGCTATCACTTGCATAATGCACGTGAAGTGCAGATTTCATGAGTTCATGATTCTTCATCACTTCAAGTCTTAGAAATTAGTGCCCGCACTATTTCGAACACTTCAACCATATAATGTACAAGTATGTTGCTCAAACAACTGATTTTTAAATGGCCCGATTTTCTGTGTCGTTAACTTTTAGCGTTTCGGTGATCCTTCCCCAGGACACGATGGCCTGAAGGTTAAAGGTGAAAAATTAACCGTGGTAATTAAATTACCGCTTTTACAGCATGGTGACTCGCTGGTGTAAGTAAGCACTTTGATGGGACAAAATCAAACTGAAAAAAGAGGGGAGACCTGTTCGGTCAATGTTATTTTTATACCAGTGACATGGGAGGTGATGGGAATGGATGGGAGTTCAGGTGAAGGTCGAAGGTCGCAGGTCATGCCCACATTTATTTATTTATTTATTATTTTTGTTGATTATTTGAAAGCATTGTACACGTATCAGTGGCCATTGGAGACTTTGGCAATCTGGTATTCATTGGCGTCATTTCCTCGGACATTCTGAATCATCCGCCATGTTTGCCTGAACTTTGTTTTGCCACAGGCTCGTTATGTGAAAGAGATCTTTGTGGCAAAATCAATGCTGTTTGTATTGCAAACTTCGTTTGGAATGAATGTGAATGTTCTGTGATTTTTTTCGTTATTCCTTTATCATTATTATTGATGGTTTTTTAATGAAAGAGGTGGGGCCAATTGGTGGCCACAGTAATTCCTTTGGAAGTACGTCGATTCTTCCAATAAGACATTAATTATCATGATTGAAAACTGCGGGACGGTTGCAATCTTACTAGTGCGGTGGACATATCCTAGGTCGCGAAGAATGTAATTATTGCTATAATTGCTCGGTTAAAACAACTCTTATTATTCAGGGACTTTATTAAAAAAATTGAATAACCTACTCTTTGATGGCGATTTTTATTGTGACCCAGTAAGGCTCGAGATGTTTAAGATTTAGAAAATAATTTCCCAACGAAATAGGGCGTGGGATTTTTGTACCATTGTCGCAGTCCTCAAAACCAACTGAGCGAATTTGCAGTCTTCCGTTTTGTTCCTTGCTTCGTGACTTTCCTCAACTTTCACAACGGAAGACTGGTGCAGGATTTTTTCCCATGGTCCATTTTTTGCTCATTTATATTCCTAACATTGATTTTCAATGTTGATGACTTTTCCATTTCAGTGGCGCCAGTTCTGCGCTTTTCCGTCCGAGTCCATTGTCCTTAGTGTTTTTGTTGATTTTTGCCGGACGAAGATTTGCCTCGCCATTAATTGCTTTCGTTATTTGTTTGTTGCTCAGGTGAGTTTTTTGATGCATTTTTGAGAGGCCAACGGCCCCACACCGAGGCTCTTCAAGGAAAAATACCTTCATGCCGACAAGTGATGACCAAAGCACGCCTTGATGTCAGGAACAGGATTCTCAGATTCTCAATGACCTGAGCAGACAGGGAAAGTGGAGGCTCACGATGTATACAAGTAACAGAAAATCAGGAAAGCTAAAAGGTAAGCTGCGAAACATATCGCAGGTATGCAAATTCAAAAAGGAAATAATTGAAAGTTATTTATGGATACCACATGCAGTTCATCAACAAGCAGAGTTGTCAAAGCTCCCATGAGTCACGAATCTGGCGTGGAATGTTTGCCGTTACATCTTCCAAATCAAAGCTTTAAAATCGTGTCACAACCTTGCATTGTGTGTACAATTTGTATTGAATCAACATCATTGCCCTGAAAGTGAATGAGTCGCTATACTCCGCACTTCGACTCCTGTATAAATATTCTCATGCTGGTGTTGTTTGCACTGTACACTGGGTGCTGTGAAATCAATTTAACACAATGATTAACGACTATGTACAGATATTAACAAGTATTTACTGTTTAGATACAGACAAAGGCTGAAAATACAGCACAGGCGCATTTGTGATATCGTGGGCGGTTGCACCATTTTGCGAAGTATTTGAGGCTTGCAGTATGTGACAGTGTGCTGACATATGGAAAGCGAGTATATAACACAATAACAGATTTTAGAATAATGATGCCATTATAATCTATACATCTATACTTGCATCGTTAAAACAACGAACTTTCGATTGCTAAAAATTTAAATAAGAGTAATTCGTTTCCCAAATTCGTTTTCCATGTCTTTGCAAGCTCTTTCAGTTTCTAAATTATGCCGAATGGATTCCCTCTTTATTTTTCGTTATTTCTTGCTTTCTGTGCCTAACCCAGCCTAATTTAATCAAATTAACCAAAAAAACGCGATTTTTTATGCAGTTGCCCCTATGCAAGGGCAATCACTGTTAGCTTACGAGCTGTTAGGAGAAAATCACTGTCTCATTGTGTCTATGGCCTTGCAGTGGGGCAGCAGCTGGGCATATTAAGAATCGTCGATGCCAATGATGGATGAAAAATTGCACGTGTAAGAAATACATTTTTCGTATCTATTAATTTGTTAAATCCCGGCGCTGAAAAGCGTTGTTTTTTTTTGCATGGCGGGTTTCAAACAACCTCGGTTTGACCAGCTTGCAATCAACTTTTAATATATAAAACACTACTCACAACGACTAGTGATGAATTTCTAGGGTTGACTAGGAATGACTAGGGTTGAAATTTCAGTATTTGAATGCAAGCAAAAACTCGTTTTGATCGTTATCTGAAATGATTTGAAAATCGCGCCATCAGTTTCAGTCTGATAGGTGTCGCCACCGTACGTTTCCTTGACGTGAAGCCCTGTAATGTTCTTGGCAGTACTGCACACGATGATAATTGGTCGCAAATATCCGCGTGGTGTCATCCCATTGGTTGTTCTCTCCAGCCAATCAGTGAGATACAAGTTGCGGACACGTACAGTTCAAGAGGTATTCCACGAGTTCCTCGCAATTTATCGAATGTTTCTCCGCCTATAAATATCGTTTTGGCAGAAATTAGTACAAAAAAACCATTTATTTTAGGTGTGTGCTTCTAAAGTTTACACAAAATGAAGAAATATTTCATATTTTTTGTGGCTGCATTGTTATTAGCAGGTAAGTTTCCCAGCGAGGTGATTACGTTGGCAAGCCGGGGGAAGCTGAATTTCATCTCCAGTGACAGCCGAGCATTCATTGTTATTCACAAAATACGGCAAATATTCAGTTTTGTGTTGTTCGCTGACATAATTTTTATTTTACAAGGTTGTAATGCTTCATCTGAGGACGATGTTGAGGAAAATGACATTAAACTGGACGCTGACCTCGGCAGCAGCAGGGAAGGATCAAAAACTGACGATGAAGTTGTCAAAAGGTAATAAGGTTTTATCAAAATTTGACATCAAATGACCTATTTGAGAATCCCCATACCAATGGGAACTTTTCAATTAAATTTTTGTATTTAGCGGGGGCCAAGAGCATGGTCATTTTCTATAACAATTCATGTGATCGTGAATGTATCAGAGCATAACAATAGAATGAAAACAATGGTGAAAAAGCTACCTGGGGTTACATTAGAGATACATTACCTGGTATCATGGCAAATTCTTAACATATTCCCTAAACAATGATCTACTACTGGAATGTTTTCCGATGTATGGTTCGGTTTCCAACCATCGTAATCGTAACTGACACCCGTCGCCCTAGGACCCCAACTGAAACGAAACACCAAAAAATAATAACAATAATGGCGGCAATTTTAAATACTTTTTTAACTAGGGAGGAAGAAGCGATAAAACTGGATGGTCTGAGTGTGGCAGAAATCAAACAATTGCGAGAGCAGTCAGAAAAATTTACATTTCAGGCTGAAGTTAACCGCATGATGAAACTCATCATCAACTCCTTGTATAGAAACAAAGAGGTAAGTGTATTCATTATTGAACGTCGAAAAACAGTTTTTCAGAAAACGAATTATGCCTAATTGCCGTTATTAAACAGTATTTCCCCCAAACCTTTGGTAGGTACCAGTATTTGAAATGTGACATTTGGTGGATTTGAGTAACTGTTGCTTTGATTGTAATTTATTGCTGACCTCAATGGGATAATAGAAGGGGCATTTAATTCCTAATATTCCATGCGAATACTGGTAGCATAACATTAATTCTAAATGGGGGAGATCGTACAAGCACGAAATAAATTTTTCTCTTTTATCCTTAGTGGAACCTTTATTTAATTTGACCAATTCTGATTTTAGATCTTCTTAAGAGAATTGATTTCGAATGCCTCAGACGCGTTGGACAAAATCCGGCTGATATCTCTGACTGATAAGAATGCCTTAGATGCTACTGCAGAACTATCGATTCGCATCAAGGCAGACAAAGACAATCATGCATTGCACATCACCGATACAGGCATTGGCATGACCAAAAATGATTTAGTCAATAACTTGGGAACAATTGCAAAATCGGGAACTAGCGAATTCCTTAATAAACTTACTGAAAGTTCCAATTCCCAAGACGCCAGTGATTTAATCGGTCAGTTTGGTGTGGGATTTTACTCTGCTTTCTTGGTGGCCGACCGCATCGTTGTTACGTCGAAGCATAACAGCGATGAGCAGTATATTTGGGAATCTGATGCAAACTCATTTAGCGTAGTTAAGGATCCGAGAGGTGATACACTGAAGCGAGGAACTACAATCAGGTAATTCGAGAAACGTTAAAATGTAATTTGCAATCTATCTGATGAACTTTTGTTGAATTTATCTTAAACTATTATTTCAGTCTTTATCTTAAAGAAGAAGCGTACGATTTCCTGGAACAGGACACTATCCGAAATCTGGTCATACGATATTCGCAGTTCATCAACTTCCCTATTTATTTATGGAGCAGCAAAACTGAGATGGTTGATGAACCAATAGAAGAAGATACAGAAAAACCTGCAGATGATGATGCATCTGATAAGACTGAGGATGAAGAAGGAAAGGCAAGTTTAAAAGAGAATGAGGTAGAATGTGGAATGTTCTGTCATTTCTTAAATTTATTCTTGTTTTCAATTTCCAGGTAGAAGATGCGAAAGATGAAGAAACTCCAAAAACCAAGAAGGTTGAGAAGACAACTTGGGATTGGGAGCTGTTAAACGACAGCAAACCCATTTGGATGCGAAAGTAAGCTAATTCTCCTCTTGCTCTTAATTCACACCTGTTACATTATGTGTATGTTTAGGATAATTATGCTCCTTGAAATAATTACAGGCCTGCAGAAATCAATGATGATGAATACAGCTCATTCTACAAAGCACTTACAAAGGATAAAGAAGATCCATTGGGAAAAGTTCATTTTATTGCTGAAGGCGAGGTCACATTCAAGGCAGTTCTTTTTGTTCCAAAGGTCCAACCTCAAGAGACGTTTAACAAATATGGAAAAAAGACTGACAATATTAAAGTAGGGCATTCGTTAGTTAACCAGACATTACATGTACTTGTTTCATTTAAGCATGAATTGCACTGACATTTGGGTTGTGAGTTGATGGTATTAATCTCTTCTTGCAGCTATACGTACGTCGTGTTTTCATTACTGACGATTTCCAAGACATGATGCCCAGTTATTTGAGCTTTGTCCGTGGTGTTGTGGATTCCGATGATCTTCCTTTGAACGTCTCTCGGGAAACCCTCCAACAACACAAGCTACTGAAAGTCATTAAGAAAAAACTAGTGCGAAAAACACTTGACATGATTAAAAAGATATCAGCAAAGGAATACGAGCAGTTCTGGAAGGAATATAGTACAAAGTAAGAGATTTCATCTAATGGATAGTTATGTATTCGTCTTCCTTATGGTCTTGGTTAATGCACTATTACAGTTTTAAACACATTTGCCTTCGATGATTTTTAGCATAAAATTGGGACTTATCGAAGATTCTGCAAATCGAAGTCGATTGGCCAAACTATTAAGGTTCCAGTCCTCAAATTCAAAAGAGGGAAACACCAGCTTAAGTGAATATGTGGAAAGAATGAAGAAGAAACAGGAACATATTTATTACATGGCTGGCGCCAGTAGAGAAGAGGTGAGCATAGTGTTGACAGAATAGATATTTTTTCTCTTGAAAACCCCACCCATTACTTGTTTTTACATTGTGTGGTTTTTTACTAGGTCGAAAATTCACCTTTTGTCGAGAAATTAAAGCGCAAGGGCTTTGAAGTTTTATATCTTATCGAGGCTGTAGACGAATATTGTGTGAACTCATTACCAGAGTTTGAAGGCAAGAAATTCCAAAACGTTGCCAAAGAAGGGTTCAGCCTGGGTCAAGATTCGAAATCTAAAGACGAAATAGAAAAACTGGAGACAAGGTTTGCGCCTCTCACAAAATGGCTCCAGGAAGATGCCCTCAAGGATCACGTAAGACAATGTTTAAATTTATTCACTTAAATTTTTCAAATACTTTAACTGACCTTACTTGAAAATTCTATGATTGTTCTTCCAGATTATGAAGGCAAAGATCTCAGAACGTTTAAGTAATTCTCCATGTGCCCTGGTGGCAGGAATGTTTGGCTGGACTGCTAACATGGAACGTTTGGCAGTGTCCAATGCACACAGCAAGACCCATGACAGTCAAAAGGAGTAAGGGAAACTGTTTTGTAGATTTCTGTTTTGTGTATTTTTGGTTAAAACTAACTAATGTACCAATTTATTTGCAGGTATTATTTAAGTCAGAAAAAGACAATGGAAATAAATCCTAGACATCCTCTCATTAAAGAGTTGTTGCTCAGGGTTGAGGTCCGTTGTTATAATGCTTTAAATTATTAATCCATATTTGAGTTTATTTGAGTAAATTTAATGTTGAAATGTTTATCATCTAGAATGATAAAACTGATGAAACTGCCAAAAAGATGGCACAGGTCCTATTTGAAACTGCAACATTGCGCTCTGGCTATATGCTGCGGGACACACAAGGATTTGCAGAGAGAATAGAGGCAATGATGCGACAAACATTAGGAATCTCATTGGATGAAAAGGTAAGACTGGATAACCTAGTTTTATTGTGTTTCGCATCTCTGCATGTCCTGCGTTAATTTATGGGATTGGATTAGATATAGGAATTCAAAAAAATTGCAAATAAAGTACCAAATGTAAACGATTCTTAATAAATCCCAGACATCCTCTCATTAACAAATTATTGCTCAAAGTTGAAGTGCGTTGTTGTAATGCTTATGACTCAAATCACTTCAGGTGGAGGAAGAACCTGATCAGGAAGAAAGAGACGATATTGAAGCGGAAGAGCAAAAGGATGAAGAATTGGCAGAGGACGAGGTAATGTCACAAACTGCAAGTTAGATCTTGTAGTAATACAGGTGTACTTTGCTATAGTCCCAGCTCCAGCTCAGACTCGTGAGAAAGTGGGCTTCTCCAAATGGCTGAAATTCTGGCAGTGATTCTCTGGAGTTCAGGGCAGATAAATTTGCAATTACCTTTTAGGTTAAGTTAAAAGGTACAATTTTTATATACAAGAAAGAAAATCGAAAATATAAATATTTGAACACATTTAGTGCAGGGACTATAGCCAAGTTTATCCATACTATATTTCTATTCAAATAAAAACAATTGTAAATATTTGAAACAATTCACATTACAGGATTTAGCACGAGATGAATTATGAAGAACCGCATTGCCCTGATGGTTGAAAACCAAACGTTATAGGTACATTTTGTGGGTGGTACCAGTCATTGTATGTTATGGGAACAAACTGAGAAATTTATTCGACTCGAAGTTTCAAAATGCCAGTGTTTGCAGCAGTAGCTGGAAAGCTTTTCCATTATTTCAATATCTTTCACCACTTCAAGGTTATTGGGTGCAAAATAATGTATACAAGATAATTGTATTGAACAACGTTTTTGTTCCCCAGCTGTGTGAATGTGATTTACAAATTGACAGGGACTTTTTTTTATAAATAAATTGAAGTGCTAACATTGCCATGTTGATGCAGCCATTGATAATACTTTTATTGCAAGCTAAATATTTCTTTATTTTTTTTTCAACTTGGTAAACAAGAAATACTGTTATCAGGGTTCTCATTTTTTTTTATTCGTTTCAATCACCGACCCAATTTTTGCAAAAATTCCGAACAAGTGATGGCAATATACGAATGTCCCCAAAGAGTTTGTACCCGGTTGGAGCAGACGAATTGTTGATGGCTTTCGCCGTGTCAATGAAAAGACTCAAGATGTCTCGCAGTGGACTTGCTGAAACTCCCTTGATGAGAGATAGAAATGAATATGCTAAAGCTCGTCAGACATTTCCACAAACTCAGTCGAAAGAACAAAGTGCATATGCTGAAGTATGTAAAATATTATCTGAAAGTGTTGCAGATGTTCCGCCAAACAGGTAGGCCTACCGCTACCCATTGTTGGATATACGATCAAATTATAATTTCAATATCGAAGACCGCCAAATATTGTAAATACATGTATGTAATCTTACCGTGTACACGGTATTTGTTTTGATTTTCAGGATTTCACATGGTAGTTGTGAAATGACTGATGAAGAAGCTTTCCTAGACAGATTATCGACTTATAATATATCCTTTCACAACCGATAGAGAAACCACCATATCAAATATGTTTCATACGGTACAATTCCGGTTGGCTACATGCGTGTACAGGCACTACAGAGCTATAACACAAATGGGCTTTCGGTAGTGAAAGCAGTGATTTGTTTTAGCCTTGTATGTTCCTTCCTTTTTGCAAAAGACAATTTATTATGAAAATGTCACTAAAGTATTAGATAAGATAAAGTTCCCCATACTTCGCAGCGAAGTCTCGGGTGTGGGTGCTCATCCCCCAATACTAGCCGGGAAGCCAGTGGGTGACGGCAAAGCTGCCATGAAACCGAAGTAGGTCGGCACGTCTTTCTTCGTCTTCACTAAAGTATTACAAAGGCTATAAAACATTATCTCTCTTTGCTGTTCGTGTGCTCTTCAGGTATACTCTGTGCACCTTGACTGACAGTCCCTCCCCTTTTTTCTGTCACCTCTGTTTACGAATTCATCCGTGGGTGGGGATGAAATACGCAGTGGCTGTGGCGATTCGGGGCTCGACTTGAACTTGAAGCATTCTGGAAGGATGCATGGGCAAAATCTGATCTCTCGATCAGGAAGAGGGTGACGAAATGGGAGCACAATGCTTGGGTAAAAGTAATAGAGGGGAAGACCATGTATCGACAGCAAGGTACCATTTCCAGGGAAACAATATATGACAATACATATGCTAGTGCTCTGCTATTTCGGACTAGGACAGGGCTTCTTGAGACCAATGTGCGGATACACAAGTTTCGAGAGGTAGTTCGTAGTTGTGATTTGTGCGAAAATGGGGAAGTATGGTGACATGTATTCATATACTGTGAGGCCTTGGGAGGGGAATGCTGAGAGGGCATGGAGGGTTCAACAGTGGAAACATGGTTGGGTTTGGTTGGAGAAGGGGTAGAAGGAATGCATGCTGTTGTTGCTGCAAAAGGACTGCTCATCAGGTGGTGGGCGTTGAAGCAGCAGAAGAGCAGAGTTAGCGAAGAACAGTGTAGTGTTGAAAATGAGTAGGGAAGGGGGCAACTTCTATTCCTATCATAGCGACTCCGTTAGGGGTCTGCCACAATGGTTATCGCTACATCGTAATCGTAATTGAATCGCCCATCGTGCTTTTTCTTCTTCTTCACCTTAACTGACTTTTCACAGTTTTAATTGGTCATGCAAACCAAAGCAGATCTCACCTCCCATGTGTTCAAAATTTGGCTGGAGAGTGGTGGAAAAAGATCTGATGCAGTGCACATCCTGTCAACAGTTTCTTAGTGCTGAGGTTCCACCAGCATGGAACATCAACACATGTGTGTATCGTTTTATTGTTTTAATTATGATTGGTCTATCAAAAGTTATGTTTTAAGGCAAGTTTCACAATGTATATTAGATCTCGAAGCTGTACGCCTCTTGGAAGAATCTCTGAGATCCTCCCATCACCAATTCTGTCCTTGGAAAACCTCTCCTAGTCGTGGTAATTGTCAGCTTTACACTATAAAATAGTTGGAATTGCAAATATAAATTTTCAATTTTTAAGAAAATTTTTGTGTGTTTTACGTAGATAATTATCTCCATCACAAATTACTGCAGCATGAAAAAGCTGTTGAAGGTTTTGAACAGCGTTTAGCATCATTGAGGGAAATAGATAATTGTCTCCCTCAGCTACTGCACAATCAATCTGACAGTTTGGTAATACTGAAGTTTTCTCTTACACCTTATTCCTCCCAAACAGACAGTGTGCCAGTGCTCATGGTCGAGACCTTCATGTGCTGGCCTCTGCCCCATACCATTTTCTGATTCAGTTCATCTTACAGGGTTTCACAGGCGAGATTAGCCAAATAATTGCACAGCTGACCCATGATCTCGGTGATGACACAACGTACTGTTCTGTCGTTTTAGCTTTAACTGGATGGAAAAAAGTGTAGGATAGAAGTTAAATCTTACATTAAATGTTTTTATACTTCAATTCCCTCCAATTCATTAGTGTGTTTTTTTACAGTGTCGACCCTTACTCTAAAGTAAATGTCTCCCATCAGCGAATAAACT
The DNA here is from genome assembly GCA_034695085.1 of Cylindroiulus punctatus. Lineage (NCBI taxonomy): Eukaryota > Metazoa > Arthropoda > Diplopoda > Julida > Julidae > Cylindroiulus > Cylindroiulus punctatus. Next base: position 80,338 of record JAQFYZ010000008.1, read on the forward strand.
GTGATTATTGCTTGCGTGTTGTGGATCTATCCATATATGTATCAGATGAGAAAGACAATTCTAGTCAGGTGCAGCATATAGATAGTGACGACATTACTGACAAATCTCCAAAGGTGAAAAAAGTAAGTTGTTCTTTACCTGTTACAGCTTATGCTAATTTTTAAATTTGGCGATGAAGTTTTTCAGATAATTTGTGAAATGATGGAACATTGAAAATTTATGACAAAAATATTAATAAGCATACTACAAAATATATGATATCTGCAACCTGATTAATCGAGGGTCCATTGTATAGGCTCTTGACAGCTAAATTTCAAATTCGAGCGATTTTTTTTAATCGACTTATTTTCCTTTTTTTTTTTTGTTTGTTAGAAATGTGAGGTTCGATCTTTTCAACCATTAGAGCAACACCATAGCTGGTGTCCATGGCTACAAGTTGTTGCAGAACATTGTTTGAATTCTAATGACGAATATCTGATTCCTGCCTGGAAAATGCTCTTGGGCATCGTGAGAACACACATAAGTCAAAAATCATTGGCATCTGATAAAAGTGTAAGTTAATTCCAACTGATCGTTGCATGTATTGTTATGGATAGGCTACTATAAGGCAATTATTATTTTTAGGTTATACCATTGCGACAAGGGGTGCTACACGTAAAGAAAATCGTTAAAGATTGGATAGCTATATGCTCCAGTTTTCCAGAGTATTAATCTCGTATGTAATTCAAGAAACGTTAACAAGGTGGGCTCGTTTCTTTCGCTAATTTTTACTGTACCAATCTTTATATTGCCCACACGTGTTCATTTCCGATCCTGTATGTCATTATTAAAAATGAAGTTTTGTTGGAATATTCAATGGTAAATTAGAGAATTTATCAATTTAGAATTTCATGCCTGTTAGCATATATTGTTTTACATAACAAAGTAAAGTTTTATCGCCCATTGGAATGTGCTACTCTGCAAATAACATGTATAGTTTTGCTATACAAATTAAACTTTTTAGTTTGAGCTATGCCATGGTAGTGCCTCATGGCGCTCATGCTGGAATTCTCTCGGTTTCCATGGCAACTCGTCAAACAAATTTATTTGGACTAATGATTTTGCTATTCTACAGCCGGCAGGATAAAAGGGAAACAATTTCTTTCAGTCATTTCAATAAAAACTACGAAACACCAATCGAGATGGATAAAAATATGTACGGTGGAATAATGCCTTTTCACAAATCTGGTATGTAACAATTTAATATTTTCATGCTGTTGTAATTGGTACAGAATTACAGTACATGTGTTTCAAAAACTGGATTTTAAATTTTAACTCTCATTATAGCGTTGTTAAATTACTATGGGATTGGACAAAATAAAGGGCGACGTTATGAAACCACCAATGGAAATTATGGATCTTTGCTGAACACTGGTCTGATTTATCAGAGGCATGAAGCAGGATATTATGGCATTTCCTGCAACTTTTCAGAGGTAATTTTTGTATTTACCAAAACCCTTTTGTTTTGAACAAATATTGGTTGAAAGGAAAATCGTACCCCTAATGAGTTGTGAGAGTGGACAACTACACCTCAATGGTGTACAGTATGTTCTAGTTAGTGACAGTAGTTTAGTGGAGTTTTATTTGACTCGGAAGTGATAAATGACTTGCTTTTTTGCAGCATTTATGGCAGTCTGGAATGCCACAAAACACGTCCTTCAATACAGTACTAGACAAGAAATGGGTTACTGATCATTAGGTTATGAACATCTGTAACATCCTATAGCTTGCTAACAGCCCATACCACTGCTGTAATAAATAAATATAAAGCACACGTTTAACATCACTTTTGCACATCACATTTATTAATCTTAAAAACGGTTCAGTCATAAATCCAAAAATTGTAAAAATAAAATTAAAGGAAAGCTTTGGCTTATAGCAGTAACAATGGGTACTATGTCTACCATTATAGAGACTGTTGGTCATGAATAGAAAACGCCACCTTACGTATTAATTCTTATTTATCTGTTCACTAACAGCTTTACGAGATAATTTATTCACTGATATTCTTGGAAAAGTAAATATATGGGTCATGTGTCGCCACCAGGGAGGACATTGCAATGCATTTTCAAAAATGAATTAACAAGATCTCCCTCAAATGTCCCTTATGATTTACTGATGGAATATTGTTGTGGAAATCAGGGTAGAGTGCAGGGTGCCTACTAATCAAGACGTCTGGTAAATACATTTAACTCGTTAGAATTTATATATTGTGTATGTTCCTCATATACACACATCCTCAGATTCCTCAAGGAGCAATTCCTTGACAACAGAATACAGAAATTTGAGTTGGTGCAACTCCTCTTTAAAAGTAAAAAATGAGATTTTCTGCAGTTTGAGACTCCTTAGACAATCATATAAACTAAACACCCTGCAGTAATGTTATTTATTAAAAAACCACTTATCACAAAAGTTGTAAATGTTTTTTTTTGAAAATATTCTTTAGAACAGGTGCCTGAACCTGTGGATCCTGATGTGTGATGCAAATGGTGAAGTGCATCCAGTGCTGACTAATGCAGTGCAACCAGTGTTAAATTTGAATGGTTCCCATCAGCTGGTCCCCCCACCACTAAACCAAAAGACCAAAAGAGCTCCCTATTATTGTTATGGGCGTTCACACATGTTGATCTCTGTCTTCAAAGGAACATTGGCTCTCTGTATCCTCCCAGCTTTTCTCTCTCAAGTACTCCGCATAAAGTGTTCTTGCCTGGTGGAGCACTCGCGTGACGTTGTGCCGCCTCACCATCTTATCGAAGTGGATCGCCAACTCGTTGTAATCCATGCGGTTTTTCATAATACGGTCACGATGCTGTAGCATCAAAGTGAGGCACAAGAATATCATGAACGGATTGCCAAAACCAAGATCCCTGGGACACGGGAGTGGCATGGGACCAGCAGGCACCACGTAACTCCCGGAATTGGTATCGTAACTGTTTGTTGGAACATGCGAGGAAGACAGCATAGAATAGGGCACTGCTTCGAGCGCCTCTTCGCACGAATTGGTCATCAATGGACTGCAGGTCACGCCTGAATCCTCGAGCTCAATACTAACAGCACACTTCCTGGACACCTGGGTTTCTGCAGAGGAGTAAAACACGTCCTCGGAGGTGGAGTATCCTTCGCTGGCAAAGCCAGTTTTACAAGGTTCTCCAAATATGTTTCTGTGCGCATTGTCCTCTTCGTCGGTATCGTCCGAAGTGGTGACTTGACCACCTTTAACATCGTCCAGCAATCTGGAAGAACTGTCTCTCACGAGCCGAATTGGAACTATGCTTTTAAGGTGTGGATTTTTATAGCGCTGTAAAACGTCAGCTGAAGCATCGAAAACTATGTCGTCGTCATCATCGTCGACGTTTTCAAAGATTTCGCCGTTTAAGCGGAGTAATCCAGAATGGTCATCGTCTGCATCCGAATCCTCGGACGTCCCTGCCAAAGTGTCAGACCTGTAAAGAAACAATAGAAAGCCAGGCCAAAAAACATCTTAGTCAACACATGTTATCTCACGTCTGTGGGCTTATGCATACAAACAATGGCGCCATGATAGATGAAAATGAAGTTATAAGAGAAAAATGAAACATGCTTGGCACACCTTTCAGATTGGTCAACAGTGTTAGTTTCTTTTCGCTTCATCTTCTTAATCACAGACTCCACACATCTAATGCGATCTCCTGTTGATGTTTCTTCACTGTCTGAAGTGGAAGTTTCGCCTGCCTCGTCCTCCTCGGCCAATGTGGACTGGCCATTAGTCATTGGGGATTCTAGTTCTTCAGAATCTGTAGTTCCACCACCGTACAAATGAGGTCTACCAGTCAACTGCCTGTTTAGACCCTCCAAGCCCATGCGGAGCTCCCGACTGACCGGCGTGCTCAGTGGAAGATAGTCCGGGAGAAGCTGATTTGGAATGTCGGCCTCCTGGAAACTGGACTGCTTGACCATTGGCTGGTTGTGGCTATTGTGAGATGAGGTTAGACAAGGATCGGATCCAACTGGCAGCATGTGGTTATTGTTGGACTGTCGCGCTAGTGATGAAGTTTTGTCTTTACTAGCAACGTCGTAACAATCGTTTTGAAGTGAAACTGGAGGAGAACACTTTGTGAGACTCCGCAAGCTACTGCAGGATGAGCTGGACGATTGGCGTCTCATTGCCCTTACTTTGGTGTATGGATTTTCCTTGTTTTGAAACTTCGCTTTTGGTGATGGTAGACCCACCGATTGAGAAGTTGAGGGCTTTGGTTCCTGATTTTCTGGCTCGTATGCTACCTCTAATAATTCCAATTCACCTTCTGGTGGACAATGTGGTAGTGAACTCCAGAGGACCTCGAGCATTCTCAGGGCATCGTCAAAGGCAAACTCGCGCTTCAGCTCCAAAAGTAACCAACGATAGCAGAACAGGAGATCATCCGCTCCGTGCCTCTAAGAGAAATAAAGGCATAGATTGAGAGTGCTGCATTATACGGAGGGTAGAGAAAAGTTCAGAAAAATGTGCAATGGGGAATCAATAGTGGCCTGGATGAAAGTTTACCTGTAAATAATCATAGAATAATGGATCATAAATCTGCAGTGCCTCTGACAGGTGCTGAAACTTCAGGGTCATTGCATGCCCATCCAGCATGAAATTTGGTTTCAAGCGTTTCATGAGCGCACAAAAGCACACATAAGCATGCCCTTCATCTTTCATGGTGACTAGTAGTGGTGAAGCCAGGTCACTCATTCCCTGGCAATAACCCACAGTGGGATGATTAAGGCCATAAGTGGTTAAAATATTGTAAAGTGAAAGAACGTTTGCGTTGTCGTCAGATCCAGCATAGAACTTGTGCATTCGGTCAGTGCGTAGGACGTCCTTTCGCACAGTGGAAGTAACAGATTGCATCCTTTCATCTGGAGTGGCCACCTTCTGCCAGGTATCTCTCATGGTGTAATAGTCCTTTGAAAGACGCTTCATATAATCCACACGTTCAGCTCCAGATAATCCATCAGGATACACGTTTAGGATGTGTTTCCACACAACCTGTGGCACAAATAACACAAGCATAACTGGTGAGAATCTGGTCATGACCCAGGTGGGACACAGGAATGCCTTCATGGGATGCAGCGCTTACCTTACGTAAACCAGGTTCAAGTCCTCCGCAGTAAATACTTTGCCTGAATTCGTTCGGTCTTACAAGACGACCATCAGAATCGAGGTAATTATGGAATTCTGCATCATTCATTGGATTTTTCAACGGCTTAATCATCTGCTGGGCCGATGCCTGACTATCCACAAGGCTAAGTGCCCTCTGGAAAATGTTCAGTGTCTTCTCTACCTAAAATTAGTATGAGAGGTTCCCCTTGTAAAGTTCAAGTAAACAAAATGATCTTAACTTGGTTCAATGAAGCAGTTCCATACATGATTAAGAATTGAGCCAGCTATCGTAGGCCGATCCTTCGTTTGCTGACCATGATGAAATGGAAATTCTGTGGGTGTGACAATGTCCCAATCCTCTAACCCTGAGGAATTTAACAAGGATAATATATTGATTCCATTCATATAATCATGATAAATGCATGGAGATACAAAAAAAATTCAAAATAGGAAAACCACATAAATAAAAATACAATCCAAATTACATGTACTGCGCCAAGGAATCATTGCAATATCAAACATCCCAGTTTACGCACCCTCTTCAAATGGCTTCAAGTCAACCTTTAACCTCAGACATGGATTTGACGCCCCCAGAAACGCAGCATCTAAATCCCAATCTGATAACAAGGAAAAATAAGTTTCCTGTCCTGTGTCATCTCTTGCCAAATAACTGATTGCAAATTCCCTGTTTGGACAAGAAAAGAAGGATTTTGGAAATTAAATGAAGATTATTTTTGTGTATGACCAAAGCCGAATTTTAAACTTTCACTGCATACCCTTTGACGTCAAAAGCACGGGCCAACAAGCTTTGTAACACTTCAAAGGACGTAATTTGTGGATCGACGCTGAATTTGCGGTATTCTGGTTGGAATAATCCTTCACATTTCTGTAGGACGACGCATGAAGTTGTTAGTGAGAAAATGACATTTTATTTATTCCTGTACATCAGGTAAGTAGTTTAAACTTATTGCACGGGCTGTTTTCATCCATTGCGATTGCTTATCCAAAATTATTAAAGTTGTTTACTTTTATAGGCCTACCGTTTACCAAAAATAAACTGTTTTGGTGGATTTTTTGAGCTCTATACAGTATGTATTCGATATCAGCAAGAAAAGCTTTTCTTCAAATTTCAAAAGTTTGTTAGCTATTGCTTCACTGTCATTGCTATATTGTCATAGTGGTTTTATCCTGTACGCCTGACAATGTCTACTAAAGTTTGGACTTGATTTAGGTTCAAATGTTCATAGGTTCATAGTACGTTCCAAATGAATGGATTTTGCATTTCGCACTACAGGTACCCTGCAAGATCGAAATTTCCAAAATTATTCAGATGTAAGAATTGCACGGAACTCCATCCAAAATTAAAACCTAATACTGCACAATGCCATTTAAATTTTTTGTTGGTAAATAACTGTTTGGTGAATGTTGATAATTTACTGGCAGATGGTTGTTACAATTAGAACCCCTTGCTTGGTTTCAATGCATTTGAACCTTAGATACTGTATTCCTGTCCAGACTAGTTGATGACAACATGACAGTCACCCTGCATGAAATTTGAAAGGGGGAAGGTCAGGATCTTACGAATTTTACTTAGAAAAACACGTTTGTTTTATTAAAAAAAATTAACGCCGCCTGCTAGTTTATTGTGAAGCAATGCATATCAGTCCACAGATGTATAAATACTATTTTTACGATGCTTTCTGCATGCATGTACAAAATTAGACTAATTTCACGTTTTTGCATAACTGTGAAGACTGCATATCGTCAGTACAAAAACATCTTTCATTCGACTACAGTACATATAAAGCTGCAGAGAGAAAAATATTGTAATTTTTATTTTACCTTGACTTTCACTCGAACTGCCTCTCTAGTAGGCAAGCTAAATATTCCAGCCATTTTTCCGCGTTATTTATTTTAGGAAATTGTTGATTTCTTTATAAATGACATTTAATTAACGAAAATCACACCGATATGAACCCAAAACACAAAATCCTCAGCGGATCCTTTTGGTTTCCCAAATTCAACGTCTGGTTGCTTATGTGACGTCACGGTTGTGCACGACTGCAACGTCATAACGATACGTTTCTTGGTTAGTGTGACGCTTCCATTAACTCCGACGTTAGGATTTTGCACGACTGCAACGTCATAACGATACATTTCTTGGTTAGTGTGACGCTTCCATTAACTCCGACGTTAGGATTTCGCCCTTCTGTTACGTCATGTCATGTGAGCGAGTCACGTGCTCACGTTCGCGTGGGGTCAGCTCGAGGTCAATCGAGGGAATTGTGGGATTGAGCAATTCTGGCGAACTTCAATGGCGTCTGTTGTGGTGAGTGTTCCATCTATTGTGTGGGAATTTCGTTTTAAATCGCTTTCTTCTTGCTCAAATTAAGCTTATAACAGCGCACGATCGCCGCTAATACATGGGCTGTTGTTCCATGTATTTTACAGTGGGGAACGAAGAATTTCTGTCCCCAGAAAGTGCAATAAATAGCGCTCCTAAATCGTCAAATGTTGCTCTTATCGAAAGTTTGTCAAAATGGCGCCTCACAGATCATTTTTATACGAGCAAAAATATTCTTAATAGCCCCTATCGATTCGAATTCTGTTCACCTTTGTACTTTATTTAAAATGACAGCCCTAATGTGCTTTACTCGTGCCGTTACTTCTATCGCATTTCTTGTCCATCTTGAATTGTCACGTTCGATAAAAGATGTCGCGAAAGTATTTGTGGGGTGTCGGTGGCGCCATTAGTGGCGAACGTGTGCCGTGTATGAATATTTTATCTTCGCCACAGATGGCGCAGCTTACAGCCCAGAGATTTTATGTTAGAGCCGCCATCTTTAGTATCCCCTAGATTTATCTGCATGCACTGAAGTAATGTATAGGCCTAAGATCAGACGTTTATTCTGTGTAATACACTTGGTTACCAACACTCCTTGTCGCCAGCGTTAATTTAATTGATCTAAAACGACAACGAAAGGTAACTTCAAAATACTCTTCATCCTGTGTGCGTTTAGCGCACATATTAAAACGTATTCTCATTCACGAGGTCCTGCATCCACTCAATCAGTTGGATAAGCTAGGACGTTCAACAAACACGTTACCTTCGGCGTTAATCACATTAGTCATTTTCTTAAATTCTCGTATTTCTGCACTTGATATGCAACTGAGTGTGTGTTAAGGTTCTGGTATCGATACAACGCATTGTTTTTGTTAGACGAAAAGGTGAATTCCATTTGCTATTTTTAGCCACATGGCAATGACTTGCCATAATGAAGGTGTGGAGAAATCACATTTGAATCGACACTGTTTATCTGCTATGTTTCACTAACAACGTGAGATAGTAATTGTGATGCATAATGTGTTAATGCTGGCATAGTTGCGAATTCGCTTCTGACGGACAGCTGGTTGTTTTGGCCCAACGGACTCATGAACACATGTCATGGTCTGCCCTGACATTTGAGTAAAGGAATCAGTTTACACGTGACGTTACTTTCAAGTTTTCTATATTTCTATAATTTCTGGTAAATAATGCAAGGTGTTTTGATTAACCATGTCATGACATAGGCCTACCAATTGTGCAACCTACAAGGTCTGGATCACAGATTTATTACTGTTGTGATTGTGATGAACAATGGCAATTGTCGTCAACAATAAAAATAAATTATCGTCCATTATTTTCAAACTGATGATCAGCTGATAAACTTAGAATTTGGGGTTAATAAGACTTTCTTGGTTACTTATAGGCTTAATTGGTTTTGACATTGCATGACATGGCTCACAGATTACATCCAACGGGACCCAGCTCCAAATTTATTGAAATCACAAGATTTTAATTTATAAAAAGCTCCAGATGTGTGCAGGATGTGTTATATGCTTTATAGTATAGAAGATTTTAGGTTAATTAAACCCCTAACCTTCAAAGTTAGTAATATACATAAACCCTAAAAGCTTAAAGAAAAGTCATAATATTGTCATTAAATGACGTTTCTGCTAACCTTTTGGAATAATTTGAGCGTCAATATTCCTCTGTCAATTTTAAAAACCTTGTAGGCCTTTTAACAATCTGCCTGGTCGTGCCAATCTACAATTAGCCTGGTATTTATTATACAAAATTTGAATTAAATCTTTTTTTTTTCAGGTTGTTCCAACTCTATGAAATCTCCGGATATGTTCTGGATAATAAACGTTTCACTTTTTTTGCCACGATATTGTCATATATCTTGTAGTTGTAACACTGCGAGAACACGAGACTAAAGTCTTGGGCTGTTGATTTAGTAAAACAATTTAAAAATGAAGATAGATCGTAACAAATTACGCAAGAGCAGCTCTGAGCTGGTATGATTTGTCATTTTATCAACATTTGTCATTAGCATAATGAATTGACATTACCGATAAGTCTTATTTAATTTCAGCCTGCAGACTGCAAGGTGTTGATTGATAAATTAAAAACTTGTTCGCCTGAGGAAATGCAGTTAGAGCTTTCCCAAATCAGGACCTGGAATTATGGAAAGGTGAAATGATATAAAGTGTGCCTAAGTTGAATTATTAAATCTGATTTAGAGCCTAAATGGACGCTGCTAATTCTGCTGTTATAGATTATTAAACCCATTTTCAAGTAATTTGTTTTCACTCTTTGTTTGAATAAGACTTATTTTGCCAGTGGATCTGATTTATAATTTAGGTTAATGGATATTTGATGTGTGCAAAGATGCATACCATGTATGCTTGTTTTAGTTGAATCTCACGTTTATACGATTAAATATTTTTTATTATAGTGTGAGCTTTACCATTGGATTGATATACTGGACATGTTTGATAGCATTCTTGAGAATGCAGTTTCCAAGCCCAGTGAGCGTCTCTGGGTTTTGACTTGTGACCAGCCAGGTCAGGAAAAGGTGAGTTTTAATCTATTTCAAGTTGCTTCTCTTCTCAAACTTGTGCATTTTTAAAGTTGTTGCCTTTGTATTTCAGAGTAAAATGTTACTACTGGAAATTCTACAATTCACAGCTCTTCTAATTGAGCATAGTTTCTCCAGGCACTTGTATAATTCAATGGATCATCTTACAACTTTGTTGTCCTCTGGTGATTTGCATGTTGTTTTGGCTGTTTTGCATTTGCTTTATGTTTTCAGGTAAGTACTTGTGAGTTTTAACTTATCGGTCTGTTTGTGTCCACTTTTCATCATTTTTGTAACAATATTTCTGACATTTTTTCAGTAAAAGATCAAATTTCATCACTCGGTTGTCTGGGGAGAAACGGCAGTCTCTCCTTTCCAAACTAATCTACATTGCTGATGTAAGTGACGTAATCAAGCATAAGTTTTGATGCATTTTTTGACTGATTTTGCTTTTCATTTCAAAACAGCTGAGTCTTATAAAGGATAAAGTAAATTTCCTTGTCAAAGAGGTGTTTTAGTGTGGGTTTGCTTCCAGATCAAACAAATATGTTAGCATCACAAATGATTTGTTGTTACGCTATGATATTAATATTAGAAAATTCTTGAACTTCAAATGTGCTAAAGGGAATTAGCTTTGAGTTCTTCTGAATTGGGTTAAAAAAAATTTTAAGTTGGGAATCGTGCATTGAATCATACTTTTCCTTTCATAGAGCTGGGGTGGAAGAGAAAATGGTTTTGGATTGGCCGAATGTTGTAAAGATTTGCCGCTTTTGGTGAGTGCGAAACTTTTATATTTACATGATTCAGCATTGCAATTCATGTCAATTTCATGACTTCTTTTTGTTCTTATTATCAGAGTTTCCCACAGAGTGCGACTACACTTCATTTTGAATTCTACATGGATGGTTCCTCATCATCCTCTGATGAGAAACCTTCTTTGTCCTCGGTGTCAACAACTTCCTCTTTTGGTCATGCGTCAACTGTCAATGTATCATCTGGGAAACGCATGGCTTCATCAAATTCGGCCTCGAACATTGTGCATTGCATCCATGTTGAAAACTTGGATCGTATTAAAGATAAAACGTGCGCCGAAATCATGGAATCCCTCCTCGCCCATTATGCAGTGCCCAGTGACAAATGTGTCCTGTTATTCACTCACGTGCGGCTAGCCCACTCTTTCGCAGATTTCTCCTTGAGGCTTCTTTGTGTGCAGGCGCGTCTCCAGGCACTTTCTATACTCGTTTATTCCAATGCACTTCAAGATAATGTGAACACGTTGCTCTATAGTGGACTAATTGAAGAACTTGTAGACGTCCTGGAGCTCAAAGATCAGCGGCTCATGGTAAGTCATCTTAATGTGCAATTAGTTACCTTTATGAGCTTATGTTTGCCTTATGTCCATTAGCAATGAATGAATTTTACAAAGCTTTCAAATAACCTGGGTATTGAGACAAAAACTAAGTAATTTCAGTTCTATTCTATGTTATGTCCCACAATCAGCTAAGGTATGTGATGGAGTAATAAACATATACCCGATTCCTTGCAACTAATTAATTGAGGCCAATGCAGGGGGTTACAGCAGGGTCCCCCAAGTCCTGGGAAACCTGGAAATGTCAGGGAAGTTGAAAAGACCTGGAGAAGTCAAGGATGATTGATTTATTTAAAAAAAAGTCGGGGTAATTCACCCAATATTAAAACACAAAGTCAGAAAATGACACTTCATCTGCCCAGCATTAATGGCTGCCAGGAAGTTTTTTACATTGGCAGATGTAATATCTTTCACATTTGAAATGGTCAGGGAAATTCTATCTAGGGGTACCCTATATAAGGATAACAGGGATAAGGGTGGTTTGTGACTGGCTTTAGGGCAATTATCCCAACATTTGCCTGTGTTAATTGTGGTAAGCCGTCAAAACCATAATTGGGGGTTGGTTATTAAAACCACTGAGATACCTGTGCAGTTTGGCATGTGTAGTAGTTCACTATTCAATGGTTGTAATTTTAATTGATTAAATTATCAGTTTTATGGCTTCCATGATAGTTGCTACAATGCAAGAAACACTATTGAAAATTGTTTGTACAATGAACCAGTGATAATCAATCACTCCTGTACTTGAACTATCTTTAAGGAAATCAAGGCTGCATCATTAAGAACGCTAACTTCTATTATTCATTTGGATCGAAATCCTAAGTAAGTGATAGTTGATAAATTTGCATCTAACGTTTTGCTTGAACTAAGGTGTCTAATGTTAATATGGTTTATTTAGATTGAACTCGATTATTGATGCCACTGGAGCCTCTTCGTATCACGGATTTCTACCAGTTCTAGTCCGCAGTTCTATTCAGTCGTTAACTAGCAAATGTATGATTGTATCAGCTTGCCTTGTTATTGGTACAAAAATAACTGTTCATGTTGTAATACATGTACTCGTCCTTCATTTTTCATGTGCAGCCAGCACGTTGGACCCATTTCCACTACCTTTTGCAACTGCCCTGTTTTCGTTCCTGTATCACTTGGCAAGTTACGAGAGTGGAGGCGAAGCCCTGGTCTCCTGTGGAATGATGGAATGTCTCCTTAGGGTGGTGAATTGGCTGGGAACAGAACCTGAAAATATTACTGTAAGTGTAGAGTTTAAATGTGGGGTGCAATTAACTTGGTATACCTCATGATGAATACTTTAATCTTACTTACGAATCTTTGTTTGTACAGTTTGTGACTAGGGCTGTGAGAGTCATTGATCTTATTACTAATTTGGATATGCAAGCCTTTCAAGCTCATGGAGGATTGGGAATATTTGTACACAGACTAGAAGTAAGTAGCCTAGAATGGGTTGAAAGGGGTTAAGGTTTATGGTTGTAGTGTGAATAAATTCCCCAGACCTGGGAAGATCAGGGAAGTTGTAATGGCCTGGAAAAGTCAGGGAAGATTGCTTGATTTGAAAAAGGTCAGGAAAATTTAGCAAATCTCGACACAGAATCCAAGAAACTCAACCTATCAATTGAAGCAAGCAATTCTGTGGAAGAGATCAATAATGAGAGTGTAAATTTGAAAAAAAAAAGACTTATCTTAATTTTTTTTTTAAAAATAATTTTAGTAATTTTTTGTAAATGTGCGCGCTATTGCTGGTTCCCTATTAAAATGGGTGTTCACCTCATATCTATAAAAATGAACAATAATACTTTGCTGATAATTAACTTAATGGTATTTTCAGGTTGAAGTAGACATTTGTGTAGCTGATCGTCCTTTTGTGATAATTGCGGGTAATGAATCGTCAATCGGTGCAGCCCAAAATTCCATGGATTTCCATGAATCGTCCCCTCCGCCGTTCCCGGGTGCTTCAGCATCAATGATGGATGCCACGGAACCTGAAAGTTCTGTTGTAACTGAGGGAAGTTCCACTTCTGCCTCTACAGGCAGTTCCCAGTGCCTCCCACAACGTGCGGCTCTACTGAAGTCAATGTTAAATTTCTTGAAGAAGGCCATTCAAGATGCTGCATTTTCAGATAGCATTCGACAAGGTAGTATTATTGAGATATGTACAACTGATTTTCATTGAACTGCTGATCGACAGGTATTCTTTTGTACAATAGTAATGGATGGCTCGCTTCCCCGATCTCTCAAGCACATTATTAGCAATGCTGAATTTTATGGACCTTCGCTGTTCCTGTTGGGTAAATAGTTAATTTCTTGTTTCAAGTGAAACACTGTTTTAATGCTGTTTCAAAAATTAGTTGTTGGAAAAATTCTGAATTTGCAAACGATTTTTATTTTAAACAAGCAGTTTGCATTTTTGGGTTCGTTTTGCAAAACAGTTTATAAATCTATGTTCATTCAACTCTTAATGTTAATTCTTTATTCCATGCAGCCACTGATGTGGTGACAGTATATGTTTTTCAAGAACCCTCACTGCTGTCTTCACTGCAAGACAATGGCCTGACAGATGTTGTTCTTCATGCTCTTCTTGTGAAGGACGTTCCAGCCACCAGGGAAGTTTTGGGGTCCCTCCCCAACGTGTTTAGCGCCCTCTGCCTGAATGCTCGGGGTTTGCAATCGTTCATTCAATGTAAACCCTTTGAACGCTTATTTAAAGTACTGCTTTCACCGATATACCTGCCTGCAATGAGGAGAAGGAGAAGTTCAGAACCGATGGGTGGGACATTTTTGTGCGTTTCTCATTATTACTGTACCATTTTCCATTTTATAATGGTATTTCATCTTTAGGAGACACAGCAACTAATCTCGGGAATGCAATGGATGAACTTATGAGACATCAACCAAGCCTGAAGACCAGTGCAATGACCGCTATTGTTAAGGTAAGCTGTTTGGTCAAATGTTGTCTGGTTTATTAGGCGTTGGTTAAATCAGAAGAAAGTGGTGTGTGATGTAAAGTGCTTGAATATGTGGGAGTTGACAGTTTTAATTTAATGATTTTGAGGCGAATTTTTCAATAACACTTTATAATGATGAAGCTTAAAAATTTTGTCGACGTGAATGTGGAGTTGTCTGCACTTTCTGCAATTTAAGTTTCTTTCGTGAAATTTTAACTTGCTTGTTCTTTGAACATAGTGCTAAATCAAGTGTTGTTTTTACTGGTTCCTGGATCTCATAAATTGGTCCATGACTTTCCGAAACAACTACATTTCTAAATCAATATAATAATTCATTTAATTTATTACATTCAACGATCCTATTATTTCTTATTTTGCAGCTTTTGGAAGAAGTTTGCGCTATGGGGAATGATCCGAAATATTCATGCATGCGACCTGCAGCAAAAACAGATACAGGCATTCAAACGAATGCTGGTCGAAATATCGGAGGTGGTAGCAGTGGTGCTGTTGCTACAGACAGCGGCTCTTCAGACGAGGAGGAGGACGACGACGACCTCTCAAGTACAGGAAGTGCTCTGAAACCACAAGGAAGTTCAGCAAACAGCAATTCACAAGCACCAACTGGTGTGGCAACTACTTCCACTGACACTGGTCAGTCTGAAGCCAAAGTTCCAATTCCACTCATGGACTACATACTTAATGTGGTAACTAACTGTTGATACTGACGTTGTTATAATTTTGTCTTTTGAGCTCTGGTTTTGGACATTTTCTCTTTGTGTCGACAAACTTGAGCAAATGAGAGGCACATTAACTGACATTTGCTTTCCTCTATCAGATGAAGTTTGTCGATGCCATTTTAAGCAACAATTCAACAGATGACCACTGTCGGGAGTTTGTTTCTCAGAAAGGCCTTGGTCCGCTTATGGGAATCTTAGGCTTACCAAATTTGCCTGTGGATTTCCCCGTCACGCCTGCATGTCAAGCTGTTGCCAGTGTCTGCAAAACGATCCTGGTCAGTGAACGACATTGCTTTACGAAGTAGCCAATTCACCAGAAATGTAATGCATAGATTGCACTTCTTTGCAGAACCTAGCTCACGAGCCTCTGGTCCTGAAGCAAGGATTGCTGCATTTGAACAACGTTTTACAGTCGTTAGAGCCGCTGCATCATCACTTGGAGCCTCCAGGTGGCTCCGTGCTCCTTAGGGAGTTGACAAATGCCATAACAGTACCAGATGCAACTGCAAACCCGCAAGCAACGCCTTTACTTCACACAATGGCTGCTGCTCATGCCTACATCATGATGTTCGTCCACGTTTGCCGCACTGGACAGGTGAGTGTTCAAATTAAAACTGCATTGGGTATGAGCAGGGCCAATGGTAACCAGTATGTACTGCTATTCTGAAGTGGGACCCATTGATGTCGCCTATTGTACTCGTGCAGTTGTTCTTGGGCTTGGTTGACTACGATTTAACGATTGGTTATTAACATATATGTTCATTATAAATTCGTTCATCTGAATTTTAGAGTGATATTCGGACCATCTCTGTCAGTCATTGGGGATCAGAACTGGGCTTGACCGTATTACGGAGTCTCAGCAAATTGTACACTTCTCTGGTGTGGGAGAGCACCGTTCTACTCACACTTTGTAGCGAGGATTCTTTGCCTTCGGACTGTTTGTTTGGAAAACATGATATGGACAAGTTGCTGTCCAAGGATTTTAAGGTAATAGTTACATGAGTTGAATATCAGGTTATTTAAATTAAAACGTTATAATTAGGCAGGTGATGATGTATTATATTTATTGATATTCAGAGTGAGGGATTGGAAGAGGCTGCTGGTTGCGGCTTGGTTCGTAGCAGTGGGGAAATGGGCAGCAATGGGGTGACCTCTGCAATGGAAGCACTTTCAACAGACAGCAATCCAATGGAGGTGGATGATCTTGTCAAAACTCCTCTTGCCATTGGTTCTGCTTCCACTTCCAGCAATGCATCACTGGTCAATCCATCTGTTACCGGCCAATCTGTCAAGCCAAAAGTTTCTTTGGCTTTTCAGATGCAAATAAAGCAAATAAAACCTCTGCTTTCGAGCTCTTCTCGGCTCGGGCGAGCCCTTGCTGAATTCTTTGGATTATTGGTTAAGGTAAAGTGACTGAGAACATTGACACAGGTATATCTGATTCATGAGCAGCAAGTACTTTTAACTGTCCATTTTATTGCTATAGCTTTGTGTTGGATCCCCGATGCGCCAACGTAGGGGTCAGCCTGCTCCTACCAATCCTATTCTACCTTCGCCGCCAGCGCGTGCCATTGCCTCTGCATTAGCTAAACTTTTAGCAAGTGGATTTTCTTGGGAACCTCCACCTTCATCACCCATTCCAAAATTCAGGTAAATTGAAATATAAGGGCAGTCATTGGCTGCTGATGATTGACGTTAATACCACTCAATTTATATTCAGAAAACAAAAATTGCACGAGTAAAACATCTCAGTATTTGTTTTTTAGGCTGACGTTCTTTATCTGCTCTGTTGGTTTTACATCGCCTCTGTTGTTTGATGAGAAGAAATTCCCTTATCACCTAATGTTGCAGAAATTCCTTGGATTGGGTGGTTTGGATGCTTTTTTCAAGTGGGTGAATTTGAGAATACTTAAATTTCTTAAATGTGGTGAAATGCAATCTGCACTTGGATAGTTGATTATTGTTAATAGCGCTTTGTGACTAATTCATTATTTCTATATTTACTCAGTTTCACAGTTATTTTTTCCCTTGCAGTACCTTTCGCTGGGCACTTTCGTGTGGTGGGACAGTTCCCCTGGACCAAGGGTTGGAACATCCTGATTTACCAGATGGGACTGGAGAATTTCTCGACTCTTGGTTAATGCTGCTGGAAAAGCTTGTTAATCCCAAAGCTGTACTTGAATCGCCACATATGTTACCCACAAAGTCCAGTCAAGCCACCTTTGTCCCATTCAATCCAATTCTGTACTTAATTCACATTCACAAGGTAAGAATTTGAAAATATAATCTTGATTTTATGACATCGCGGCTATGTAACATGTTTAGTTGATATACTTTGACAATCTTTGGTTATTTCTCATTTCATACTCTTTGAAATGTATTGTGCACGGAAAAGTTATATTTAGCTAGTTGCCTTTCAGCAAGGAACGGAAAATGTTATCCTTCAAATAAACAGATAATCAGAAACTTAAAAATGTGTTTTATTTTTACAGCGAGCCTTTGAAGCTGTAATGCACTTGTGGGACAAAAAACCTTTAAAAGTCTATGGAGGGCGAATGGCTGAGTCAATCCTCACCATTCTTTGCCACATTTTGCGAGGAGAATCCATTATAAGGGTTAGTTAAATAATACAGGATAATAATTGAACGCAATGTAAAAGTTATATAAACTTACTGAAATTTTGATTCTAGGAATACTTGAAAGAAAAGGATGTTGGTGAAAGCCCTAATGCTGTTGCTACCACCAGCGGTGCAGTTTCTGGAGCTGGAGCTGGAGCTAGCAGTGCAGATGCCAACAGTGGTGTTTTGATTAATACCAGGCTTGAACCTGACATGTCAGATTTTACCCCTCTTCGGTTGCCTCACACGCCCTCTATTGTCGCTGCTATCACCCGAAGTGGTGCTACTCCTAGACGGCCGCGTGAACTGGAGGATCAAGAGGTCAATCCAGATCACTTGCAGCGATTGATGGATATGGGATTTTCCAGGGAATCTGCTACTGAAGCGCTTCAAAATACTTCAAGCATTGAGCTTGCCACCGATTATATTCTTCAAACTCCATCACCAATGACAAGGGCTTCACAGGTAAGGCGATTACTTGATAACATGGATCTCATTAATTAAAACTTTTAGAAAACCTTTAAATGATATTTATTGAATCTTGGTCAACGAATTTTATCACACTTTGCTTTAATGAATGCAACCTGTGAATTCCACATGTGCATATAAAAACAAGCATTGTTGTTGGGCTGTTCTTAGAAATGCACTGACAATTTGTTCATCCTGAGGCACTTGAATTTTTGAAGTTGAGAAGTTTAATTTTGTTTTTCATTTACCTTCACCTTCACATTTCGTTGATGCAAATTCCTAATGCTGTTTTCTTGTTTCGTTCTAGTCACTTTTAACTGATTTGGAGTTGTCTGAAGAAGACCAAATGATGAGAGCAATAGCCATGTCTCTTGGAGAGAATGTATTGGTTGCCACCGACCAGAAAGCTGCTGAAGAGGGTGCTGTTAGCTCTGCTGAACAGGAATTGGCCCGGGAGAAACAGGCAGATGAAAACCCTTTGGAAGTTGAAATTTTGGATGGGTTTACAGACAGTATGATGCCGGGATTGTTGCATCTTTTGGACGCCCTACCCGAATGTGTCTATCGCCTTTGTGATCTTATTTTGGCAGTAGTGCAAAGAAATGGCGATGTGTGGCGGGATGATGTACTTCGTCTGCTCGTAAACCAGATAATAGCAGATACTGGTGCATTGATTAAGGCGGCAGAACCATTGACTGCTTCAGACAGTCGCACTGTGTCTGAATGGGCTGGTTATTTAAGCACCTCATCCGAAGCAACACACTCTGCCTCTCGGATCCATCTTTACACATTGCTGTTCGAAGAGTCCAGATTTCCATGCGCACGGTTTGCTGAAGACAGCAGATTACTAGAGGTGTTAATCAGACTTCTGGATACAGCACAACACTGCCTGTTGGCTGCTGGTAAAGATGTTGCCACCCCTAAATGGCTCGCACCGCTTGTTCTTTTGATTGACCTTTACGAGAAGGTGTCCATTGCATCCCAATACAAGGTTGCCATGGCACAAGTGGCCTCGCATACTTGGAAATGGTTTGATGACCGGTCAGGAAGATGGTGTCTCTATAATAACAATAATAACAAAATGATTGATGAGGCCTATGTGTGTGGCGAAACCAGTGCACGTTTCACAGCAGGTCGACGACGGTATACTGTCCAATTTGCCACGATGGTGCAAATCAATGAAGAGACTGGCAACAGAAGGCCGATTATGCTGTCCCTGAAGTCTAAAGAAGGAAAAGGCAAGGAGAAGGAAGCTGAAGGTGGTACAGCAGCTCCTGCAACTGGAGCTGCAACCTCGGACGAATCTGCTACGACACAGATGGAAACTGATGAACAATCTGAGACTTGCAAACCTAGTTCGAAGAGCAAACCTACACCTGTTATGCTAATCGACGGGCTTGACCAGGAACAGGCGGCGACCGTGGTTAGAGCCTGCACTGTCTTGGTCGGAATTCCAGTTGATGCTGACACTCTTCATGCTGTGCTTCGCCTTTGCTTACGGCTAACTAGGAAACACGAACTAGCATTGATTTTTGCCGAATTAGGAGGGCCGAGGCTGTTGCTTAAGTTGACAAGAGCGTCGGCATTTGCAGGATTCACCTCGTTAGCTACTCTGCTCATAAGACATGTTATGGAAGAACCACGAACTTTGGCTCATACCATGGAGAAGGTATTTGTTTTTTCGTTTATAGTTCCCATTTTGTATATTTGAAAGACATTGATCACAATTGGTCTGGTAATTTTGAGGGGAAAATGAGCAATTAATGCGTTTTTTTATATTCACTGTCAATTTTATTGAATTTGAGTGATGGAAACATGCGCTGTTAAGATTTTATTTTGCATTTTTAAGTAGTCAGTCACATGATTTAACTTTTACAGGTCATTCGATCAACCACGTGTTCCTCCAATGGAAGTGTTGGATCCAAAGAACTACATTATTTGCTTAGGGTTTTGGCCCCAGCAGCCTGCCGCAGCCCACAGATGTTTGTAGATGTAGCACGCTCCATTCTCAGAATTAATCTGCCAGCACCTTCTAAAAGAGGTAAGACTTTAAAATTATTCTAGCCAGTTTTCCATGAGCTGGGGTGACTTGTGATTAGTGCTGGGAAAGCTAATTGACAACTCGTGAAATTTGTGATGGTCGTTTTTGGACTTATTCCGTAATCCTATAAAAATCGGGCATTATAATGTCACTTCGCCTTTATCCCCTTCAAACCTGAATGTGACTGTTAATGCTATTGCATTAGCTAAATTGAACAATCAGTCAACTAAAGTTGCAGCGGGAATGTTATCATCTGCTCCATGACAGCATTTTTTTCACTAATTGGGTTAGGAAATTCTGGCTTTCCGAATCTTTGACTAATGTTCTACAAATGCAAGTAGCTATGTTGAACTATCAATTAACTGAGAAACGGCTGTTTCACTATGCAGTGGTATGATCATGAATGAAATCAGTAAATATGTTTTGCTTATAAATGTAATAGGTGATGAAGATGAGACCCGCTTCACAGGTCCACTAGCTGTGCAACTGTTAAAGGCACTACCATTAAAGCCAATTGCCATGCCTAATCTTTCTGGCCCAATCAAAGACGTTGTATGTGACTTGTTGGATGCTTTAGCCGTTAAAATTCCACCACCAGAAACTGGTGAGTCGACAGTCATTGATGTTGTATACAGTATATCTCTAGCATTTTTTTTAATACGGGTTGACCTTGTTTTCTTTGCATTTCAGCATCTCCAAGTGGAACAAGTGCTCCAGTTCCTGGAACCAGTTCGGTGTCCCTTACTGATAATGTTAATTCTATGTTTGGAAGCCGCCAAGAATTGTCACGAAATGGCAGCACAAACGATCTTTTACAGCAGGATGATGATGAGCCACCAGTAAGTGTCACATGTATTGTATGTCTGAATCTCAGCATTTCTGTCATGGTAATTGTTTTTGCCATTTTTGCTTAGAATGGTCCTCTTCTTGCCTCCCCTACTGAAAATTCAGCTGTTATCACTGGTACTGGTCAGAATCCAGTAATTGGAGGCACCCTTGGCAATTCAACAGTGGATGCCAGTTTGGCCCCTAACGTTGGCATCTTAGCTGGAGAGAATAATACCACCACTAATCCAACTTTGACAGTCACAAAAAGTGCTGCGGAATTGGGAGCGGCTGAGCGTGCTCGTCCTGCACTTCCCAAGTCGGCAGTTTGTCGCCTTCTAGCAGAATTAGTCCGTTCTTACATTGGCTGCGCTCGATTAGTCATAGAATATAGCTACCGTGCTGGACAGAGTGAGTTGATAACTGAAGATTGTACTGCATTGGCCTTCATTATGGACTATTTGATACCACAGTGTCACAATGAAGGCGACAAAGACACTTTGGCTCTCGCCAGAATGCTTATTGCTGCCATAGCCTCGTGTACCCATTCACCAGAAGCCCAAACAGCTATTGTCGTGGAAGTAAAGGCGGCATTAGGACGTGCGCTGGCAATGCCGGAGGGACCGGAAAAACACAGTTGTATTCAATCTTTAACGTTTCTCATAAGCACCATGATTGAATCCTGCCCTCCCAATAATCCTTCACAAGGACAATCTGCTCTAAATTCGTCTTATAAGCAGCAAAATTTAGGGTAAGTTTGTCATGGGCAAATTGTTGTCTTAAAAGTGTCCATTTAAATGACAAACATTTGGCAATTTGGGTAACTTCTAATAGTTATCCAAAGGATCAAAATGAACTTCTGTGTGCAATATCCACAATCATACATTGATACAATTTTTTTTAAATTTCAGAATGAATAACATTATTCGTTTCCTATTAAAGAAGAATGTTATTCAAGACCTTGCTCGTGTCCCGCACAATTTAGACTTATCTAGTCCCAATATGGCTGCCACTGTGAATGCAGCCTTAAAACCGCTTGAAACCCTCTCCAGGGTTATCAATCAGCCAACTACAATTCTTGGTAGTCGAGCTGTACCTGGAAAGATGAGGGTTCCAGGAAGCAGCACTAGTCAAGGTGCCTTGACAACTTCAGAGAGTGCCAATGATGTGGATGCCACAAGCACTGCAGTAGTCGTTGGAGATTCCACTTCCAATGCTTTGGCTGAAATAACCTCTGAATTGAATGCCACAATGGCTCAAGTTACCAGCCTGGACGTGACCAATGCCCTGAATGAGAACAATAGCGGTGCTGTTAGCCAAACTGCGATGGAACTGACTGATGGATCATTGGTGGATGATGACCTAACAGCTGGTCAAACTACTACTACAACCACGTCGGATAGCACTAATGCAATCTTGGAAGCTACCATTGAAGATATCACTGATAACACTGACAACGATGGCCTTACATTGGATGTTTCCGGTCCAGTAGAAACCCTGGACTCGCAGAATGACGCCAACCAAGCTCTTCAAGGGGTGGGCAGTGACTCGTCTTATCCATTGCCGGTTTGTTGAAGTTAATGTTTTTATCTATAACAGTTTATGATCTGGTGTCTTCTTCTTGAGTATCTGTTGACATACTGGTGATTTCCTTCTTGGTCTTGTAGCTTTATTCGCCTGTGTGGTGTAAATGTCATTTCAATTCAATTGAATAACACTGAATTTCACATGTGACATGTTTGTCTTGTATTAATCCATTTTAGGGATTTACAAAACAATTATGGTGAATGTTACTTTGACAGAATCAAGTCATATGTTAAGCTGCTGACCTTTATATTTATTTTTAGAATGAATCTGAGCTGGAAGACATCGTTGAACAGTTGTTGGATCATCCAAGGGCAAATTCAGTTGATGACCAGATTTTGGCGGAGACCATAATTGTGGAGGCATGTGGCGGTTCCCGGCGACTGCGTAGTCGCCACCATAGCCGTCATCGTCACTCCAACTCACATTCACACCTCCAGCATTCATCACATCATCGGAACACTCACCGTAGGCGGGAAAGTGGAGGTGAGGATGGAAGGAACTCTTCGCAGGATATCATCATTTCCGTAGAATCTGAAGAGTATGATCCTCAGGACTCACACGCCCACACAGGAAGTAAGATTTACTTTTCAATGAGCAATTCATTGCTAGCAAAAACGTTGTATTGGGATAGTGATGATATAGTTTACTACAGTGTCTTATTATTTGTTCAGATGAATACGAGAACCAGTGCAGCACAGAATCAGATTCTGATTCGGACACAGAGTGCAGTGAAGAAGATGAACATGATGAGCGAGAGGAAGAGGAAGAGGACGAAGGGGATGACAATGAAGATGATGAAGAAGAGGAAGAGGAGGAAGAAGACACTGAGGAGGTAAACATTAATTAGATAATTGGGAGCTTAGATAAAGATAGTTCCCCATACTTCGAGGCGAAGTCTCGGGTGTGGGTGCTCATTCCCCATTACTAGCCGGGAAGCCAGTGGGTGACAGCAAAGCTGCCATGAAACCGAAGTAGGTCGGCATGTCTTTCTTCAGTCCCACTGTATCTTTCGCAACTGTAAAGACAGCTGCTACTCATTTGCCGACCCCGAAGGGATGGAAGGCTGAGTTGACCCGTGGCCAGCCAGCAGAATGAACGGTCACCCATCCAACCACTGACTGCGCTCAGCGTTGCTTAACTTCCCCAGTTTTCACCAGAGTCGTACCGCTGCGCCAGAGCCGCTAATGGGAGCTTAGCAGCCCCCAAAAGTACCAGCAGCCTTTTTTTGAAACTAATGCATCACTTCAATTCTAATGGGAAGTTGCTAATGTGTGATTTTTCTAGTCCTTCACCTAAGCCAACATTTCTTTTTTCTTTGTTAGTTTGATGGAGATGAGGAAGCGCAAGACTTTGAAGATACGCTCCTCCGAATCCATGATCGCTCGGACGATCTATTCATTCACTTGGACGGTAAGTTAAAATGTTTAATTTTCGGCAAAATTTGCGGTAAAAGGGTGAAATAGTGGGGGCTATTTTATCAACTGCGACCTATAGTGATGACATAAAATCTAGTACCATATAGTGATGCGCAGAACGACTGATTGTTCGTCTCTTCGTTAGCTTCTTATCTTAAATACTTTCTCTGAATTCTAGTCTGGGATACTTGCTAGCATTTGTACAATTTGGGAAATTTGTTTCTACTCCATATCTACATTCCCTAATTGAGGTTTTCTTATTTTTATTCCCGCATCCAGTAACTCTGGCTTAGCACCTCGAAAATCTTCTATACATAACTCAATATCAGAATCTTTAAACTGAGTTTTGGCGTTATAGATCACTACTATTCTAAGTGATAAATTACAATACATGATATAATGAAAAAATGCGAAAGTTTAAAATTTATAAAAGTCGACAAACTTGTGACCCTAAGGTTTATGTATGACATTTGACAATAGCTGATTTTTGTCTACCCCCTTCTTGTTAGGCACGCCATCTTTTGTTCTGGGTAGCCCGGTCATTCGTACTTTCCAGTTACCGGTGCCTCTAATGGATGACATGGCCAATGGAAACGAAAATGCCGGTGAGTGATTACGCTCATTTGGCAGATCGTCTCATTAAAAATTAAACTAGTCTGCGAATTTATCAAATACGTTGAAATTGGCCCCTGATATGTTAAGGCGCATCACCATATTTGATTTGGTACTAGATTTTATATATGTTTTTCACATTTCAATAAGGTTTTAGTGCTGTTGATCTCATATTGAATTTTGGGAAGTTGCACAAATACCATTTCATTATAAACTTTTTCTTCATGTTGATTTGTTACCGTTTTTCACAGGACCAACTGTACCCCCAGCTCCTGGTATGGTAGCTGCTAGTCACCCTCTCTTAGTTCGACACCCTGATTCCCAAGGCACGTTTTTGGCCCGATTACACCGTTCAGACCGTCAAAGAGGCTATCGACTGACCCCTGGATCATCACATGCCTGGCACATCTACACTGGCACAGGTACGGCAACAGGACCTTCTGGATTGGGCGCCACCACGACTACAGCCTCGTTGACTGCTACCACTTCTGGGGCGTCTAGCTTAGTGGCTGCCTTTGGAGGATCTGCAAGACACACTCATCCCCCAGCCATCTTGCAACGCTTACTAGGACCAGGTACTGCTCATGATGTGCTGCAATTGACCACTGGACTCAACTCCCAAGCAGGTGGCTCTTCTCAGGCCAGAGTTCTTGTGGCCAATGATGACCTAAGAATCTTGGCAACTGATGTAGACCTTTTTGAAATACAGGTATGGTCAATTCTTATTGTATTCAAGGGTAGTGTTACTCATCATTGTAACCCATAGTTTGGTGTCATTTCTATCTTGCAACTATGCATTACCAATAATTGGGAACCTATTTTTTAGGAACAAAGTTCTCTATGTGGCTGTGGAACGTCTGGTGCTTTAGCAAACATCCCTTCTGCATTTGTTCGCTGGAGTGAAGAATCTCAGGTGTTGGATGGTGACACAGTACATGACTGCATCACCTCTATTAAACCTCTGATTATTGATACCTTGGAAACGCACCGAGATCAGGAGCTCGTTGAAAGGAGAGAACGAAGGAAAGCACAAACTCAAGAAGAAGAAGCCAACAAAAAGGAGCCAGAAGCCAAACAGGAAGTCAAAGAAGCAATTGTGGCAACAACTGCAAGCAGTGCTGCTTCTGAGATGGAGGCATTCAACTGGCGACAAAGTGGCGAGATGGAAGTAAGAAATTTTCAGATCTCGCTTCTGTATTTCGTTTTTGTCTATTCTGTATTTCGTTTCAAAATTCTTGGGAATGTTAATTTAAAAATGTATTGCATGATCTTCATGTAACTGAATATGTACATGCATTTCTTGAAAGTGATATTCAGTCAGTGACCTTGGTGTTAATATAACTTATACAACTGCACTGGTTGTGTGTCTCACATTAGAAGACAGACCTTTTTTGCCACATGAACTCCAGAATTGCACAATTGGAACGACATGAACCCAATGATTAGTCATTGTGTGCAAATATGTTTTATGTTTAGGTAACGATGACAGAAAACCCCAATGCTCGAGAAAACTCTGCATCGCCTTCTAAGGCTGAAGATACTAGTTCGTACTCTTCTGCAGTGAACGCAGCCACTTCACTTCAATGGCCACCTGCTGCTTCACAAGATGAACCTTCCCTAACAGGTGTTGAGCCTTCTGGTGAGCCCATCAATCCGCTGGAAAATGTTGCAGGTAATTGATTTTTGTTTTATTTTCCTGGCCTTAAAAACTGTTCATCTATAGAATTGCAATTATACTATTATTTTCGCCTGAATTCGCTTTTCCGTAGAAGTGCCAATAACTGCCCCAACTTCAGTGGCAGCAGCACCCATTGTCACCGCTAGCCATGCTCCAATAGCATCTTCGACTTCTTCATCTAGTTCAACGGCCATTTGCTCCTCTTCATCCTCGTCTTCATCCTCATCGTCTTCCTCCTCTTCGACATCATCCTCGTCTGCTCCTGAAACAAACCTTAGCTTGACCACCGTAGCTCCTCTTGTTTCACAGCTACCCTGTCCTCTCAACATCTCTGCTGCCCCCTCGCCTGACTCCCCCATGGATTTTGCTACTTCTACTCCAACGTTAACCAGCTCTGAACCAATGACAAATGCGCCTCCGGTACAGTTAGGCGAGACTGAGGAACTATTAGCACAATCAGCTGCTAATAGTGATTTGGAATTAAGCGCCAGTGTTGCCCCTGCTCAGTCTAATTTTAACATGGCTGCGGCTCCACAGGAATTGCCTACTTTAAATGTGGGACAAATATTTACCCCTCTGTTGGGAACCTCTGTTCCAGAGTCAGGGTAAGAAAATTTCGCTGAGTATACTTCGGAGTTTTTAGATTGGATAGCTTGTGTTGTTATCAATGCATTCACAGGACTGATTGCTTTCTTATAAAAGTGTTAGCAGTTATATCCCAAATTACTATACATTGAATGCTATAGAAAAATATTTAAGTGCTTTTTACTGGCCTGCAGAATTTTTAACGATTCTGTGGGGTTTCTGAAAGCAACTACAACGAGTTAATGAACTGGTTGCACACAAACTGCTCAAAAAAGCATATTATGTGTCAAAACTTAGTTCAGCATAATTTACATTTGAAGTTAATAAAATTAAAACTGATAAAGGTATGAAACTTTAAAAAATTTATTTTCAGTTCAGAGTCGTCTGCTGAGCCTAAGGCAGATTCAAGCCAGACTACTACAAATGTGGAAAATTCAGCTGCAGTGGTTGGAGGTAAATTAGTGCTCATCAAATTTTGATTGTTAAAGTTGCTTTATAATTAAATATGTTCATCTTTGTTAGAACCGGAAGTTCCTGAAGGAGTTGATCCTTCATTTTTAGCAGCCTTGCCTGATAATATAAGACAGGAAGTAATTGCTGAACAGTTGCGCTTGCAGCGAATTCGTCAAAGGGCACAAGCACAAGCCACCGAAGCTCAGGCAGCAGGATTCACAGAAGTCAACCCAGAATTCTTGGCTGCTCTCCCTCCTCACATCCAGGAAGAGGTATTGGCTCAACAGAGACAAGAACAGCAGAGACTAGCGGCCCAAAATACTAATCCAGAAGTTCCTGTGGACCCCACAAACTTTATCCAGACTTTGCCTCCGGGATTAAGGCAGCAGGTGAAGACGTTATAGTATTAAATTTAGCTGTGTTGTTACCAATGCATTCTCATGAGTGATTGCTCACTTACATGTTTGCAATTATTTCTAAATATTCAATATTGAGTGCTGAGAGAGATTAAGTGCTTTTTACTGGCCTGCAATATTGTTTTGATCTTGTGGGGTTTCTGAAAGCAACTACACTTTGCAAAACTGACCATACATTAACTTGGAAGTTGTGTGTTCAAAATAGTAATGGGCTTAATTATCAATATCAGGTATTGGCAGACATGGATGACAGCGTCTTGGCAGTCCTTCCGGCGGATTTGGCTGCTGAAGCGCAGTCTTTGAGGCGAGAACTTGAAGCTCATCATCGCCAAATGCAAGAACGATTATTCGGGCATGGAAGCAACACCTTGTCCAACATTATTAGAAATACTGGTTAGTCTTTCTCGATTTCGTTCTTCTTAATTTTTTCCTCCTTAACATGGTTAATTATTTCGATTGAGGAGAGTGGAGGCATCTACAATGGTTTCTTTTACATTTTGGCAGTTGGGCGTTTAAGTACTCGCTATACAGTTCATGCAGGTGGCTACCAAAGAGGTCAATGGCCATGGTCAGCAGCTGTTGCTGGTCGTGGTACAAATGCCGCCTTTTTGGGAGGAGCAAATGATACAGGCACAAGTGGTGGTGCAGGTTTAGGAGCAGCTTTGCGCCTCAGGGGGCGTCAGCTTTTGGACCACGAATCTCTTACTTGTCTCCTGGTTCTCCTGTTTGTGGATGAACCGAAGCTGAACACAAGTAGATTGCATCGCGTGCTTCGAAATTTGTGCTATCATGCACCCACCAGAGATTGGGTTATCAAGGTAAGCCCAATAATCCCTATTTATCTGGACTTTTGTTTTGTTTTCTCTATTTTAAACTGGCATATCTTTTCTGTAAGTCTTTGCTCTCCATCATGGAACGCACGGGGGAGTGCCGAAGCATTGAGGGGGCAAGTATGACTCCGTTTACTTCACATATTGAATCTCATCCAAGATCGAAAAAAGGAAGGTCGCAGGCCAATACCAATCAGGCATCATCCAACCCAGTTCTGGGAGTGCATAGGTACGAAATACAAAAAGAACAAAAATGTATGCCATCAATCCTCTTTTTGGCTTGCTGATTACAGTTCTGCATTGTCTACATTCTGTTAGGGTTGATCCTGTGACTCGAACACAACCGTCTTGGTTATCCATCAGCATGGATGCAGCACTTGGATGTAGGGCAAATGTCTTCCAGATTCAACATAGGCACTCTTCACCGCACTGTCCTTCTGGGTTACCTACTTCTCCCGCAACACACAACCCCCCCTTCAGTATCACAGCACCAATTGCAGGAACCTCGGCGGCCGACAAAAAGGAGAAGAAAATTGTTCACTGTCCTGTTACTGTTCACCCACAAGCATCACCAATTGTGTGCAGGCAAGTCTTAGTGAATAACTCACTGAATTTCTATGATTGTAATACAATTAGTACTGTGTCGATCAGAATGAGAAGTTGGGCAACCTCATCAAAGCTGAAAGTTTAATTTTTTAATATTATTGTTGATCCATAAGAAAATCCAGCCAATGTTTGGACATATTCCTAAAGGCAACGTTTTTTTAATACTTTTCAGACATGTGTTAGATACACTCATCTCCTTGGCCAAAAGTTTTCCCAGTTACTTTCTACCCAGCAAGGCACGTGAAGCTTCATCCTGTCAAGGTGGTGCTTCTTCAGGAGCGAAAGCACCAGTGGCAACATCTGGTGGTTTGCCAGCATTTGGTTTAACTTCTCCCAAAACAGTGTCTGCAACGCCATCTACTTCAGCGCCCTCACCAATGCAGTCTCCTCCCATAAAGGAAACTGATTTCTGGGACCTATTAGTTCGGCTTGATTCCACAAATGTTGCTGGTCGCAAGGGTAGCAGCAGCAGCATAAAGAGTTCTTCTGTGCGCATGCACTCCGCATCCAATTCGTTCAGCGAAGATGATCCTAACACATCTGGAGCCTTCTCCAATATTCCACCTTCTGTGGCAAGTCTTATTTCCGACATAAGCACGGGGGCATCATTTGAGGCCTCGGCGTTAGGTCAGTTAGTTGGAATGCTCAGTCATCCAGTCATTAAAAGAAGTTCTGTGCTTACTGACCGCCTCTTGAGGCTACTGGCTTTAATTTCACTCGGCCTGTCAGATCTCAACTGTGAGTACAATTTAATTGTTCAAATTGTTCGTCATTTTCATTTAATTATAATTGTATGTATGTGGTGATTTTCCATGGAAAGACATCAAATATATACTGGAATGTTGCATGCATGCACTTCTTGTCAATACTATATATTTATGTGCAGAAAATCTTTTGTAATTGAACATAACAAAGTTTTTAGCATATTTCTTGGATGTGGATAATGCAGAAGTTATTAATATTCTATTGAATATGAATCATGATTCAATTTATTACCTTTGTAAAATGTTCACGTGCAAATTGAATCATTTTCCATCTTTATTTCTAGCATTGTCAAGTGTTCCTCAGCTTACCGCTAGCTCTTCTACTGCTCCTTCCACCACTGTCGTTCAAGCTACTCCAGCTGAACCTGTGATTCCCACTTCAGTTGGAGTAGATACAACTGTAGTGTCAGACAAAGAAGAAACCAAAGGCAATGAAAAATTTAGTTTTAACAAGATACAGGATGATCCCGTTTTAGAGCAACACCTACGATTAGCTGTTGAGGTAGGAATTTCCTTTTGATTTCGTATCTTGTTGTGCATTCATCTTTTGGGGAAAGTTTGATCAAGACATGCAAGGTCAAAAATGTGTAGTAGTACGTCAGATTTATGGAATGATTATAACGTTTGACTTTCGAACATTTTGGTGTTATGTAATCATTGTTAATGAATCGTTTATCATTGCGTAAAACACATGCTCATAGATCATCTGAAACGTTTGTGGTCATTTGCATTGGAATTGAATTAGTTTTGACAAAATGCAAGTTTCAATCCTTTTTTTTACTGTTTCAAGGTGTTGACATCAAAATCTTGTTCTGAAGAAGGCTTGGAAGATGCAACAGCACTTCTCTTGCAGTTGTCAAGGGGAAGTCCACAGATTTGTGAGACCGTATTAAACTTGCTGCTTGAAGGATCGCGAGAGCTCGGAATGGTCGTTTGTGAGCACATAGCCGGACTTATGAATGAATTGAGGCAACTTAACAACCAACTCCCGGAAACATCTGCCTCTCAGTCTGGTCCTGTTGTTTCATCTCATGACTCAGAAGGTGCTGGACCATCTTCTGCAGGCATTGTTGATAGTTATGACAGTGCGGGGCGATTGGGAAACCATCCGGCACACTCACACAAAGGCACTTTGCATGACAGGTAAATCATTATACTTTTTTACTTCTGTGGTTAGTCGCATTTTATAAAATGTCACTGGAGTATTATTTCCAAATGAAATGCTATTGTTCATATCATATTTGTTCGATTTATGTTTAGGTTCACCAGAGATGTGGTAGTGATAAGTGCTTCTAATCGTGTCCAAGCTGGTCGGGAGTTGCATCTTCCATCTATGGTGCTCTTGACCAGCAAAACGTCAAATCAAGCTTTTTTCCTTCGTAT
This sequence comes from Cylindroiulus punctatus, assembly GCA_034695085.1. NCBI lineage: Eukaryota > Metazoa > Arthropoda > Diplopoda > Julida > Julidae > Cylindroiulus > Cylindroiulus punctatus. Next base: position 111,750 of record JAQFYZ010000008.1, read on the forward strand.
CTTGAAAGTAATTGTTCATTTGAGAGAAGCGACAAAGTTGGCTTCTTTAAAGCAACTGAACAAGCAGTTGGATACAAGGGCAGCGGCAATTCGACAGGTGGCTGCCAATGCAACAAGTGGGTGGCATTTTAATCTTATTTTAGTATTATTCACTTGTATGATTTTATTGTCATCAAAGTAGGCGTTTTGAGTGATATGCTCAACAGTAATGTTTTTCTTTATTTCAGGAGGTGCTGATGCTGTCCTAGGCGAATCTGCTGAAAACGCATTAAACAATTCTGCTGCGAGGACTAGTGAATTGGCTTCTGTAGTCAGTCGCTCCATTTTGGCTGATGTTGCCACTCATGTAGCTGCTGCTGTTGCTGCTAATGCAGCAACTAACTCTGCAACTGCTCCTGTAGTCCAAGAAGGGCCATCAGAGGCAGTGCCATCTGCGTCTAATGAAGAAGTTCCCATGGAACTCGATGCGAATGTGGCCCCATTGTCTGCTTCACTCCCTGATTTGGTGAGCGACTCGGAACCTGCTACATCCACTTTAGATTCTACATCGGCTGCTCCTGCTGCCAGTGTAGCCCCTGGGGAACCTCTCTTGCCGCGCTTAAGTCAGCAGTTGAGATTAGAGAAGCTCTGGGAAACTCTAAGCGAATGCCTTAAAGAATTGGCAGACACATCAGATCATCACGCAGTTCTGGTTTTGCAACCAGCTGTCGAGGCATTCTTTTTGGTACATGCATCTGCAAGTGAAAGGGTAAACATGATTTAAAATAGTAAAAATTAGCCTGTCTTCAATGATAATTAATTTCTTTTCTAATATAAGAGCGACACAAAGAGTGTGTTGACATTTCTTTAATCTTGTTGTCCTCAGGATTCACAGCGTCGCCGTGATCAACACCAGGAAGCACAGGAGAGCCAAATGTCTCATATTCAGCAGGAAGGAGTCCCTGCTTCTCCGTTAGCCAACACTGTAAACGCTAGAAGAGGTCAAGTTGGAGCAACAGCGACCACAACACCTGCTGCTGCAGCTGGTGGTAGCACTAGCGCACTGTTGTCTTCCACCAGTTCAGCCATGGATTCGTCCATTTCTCAAGGAGGCGGTCAGCCATTGCCACCGGATACGGAGAAGTTTTTGGAGTTTGCCGAAACTCACCGTACTGTGCTGAACCAGATTCTTCGTCAGTCTACAGTCCACCTGGCTGATGGCCCATTTGCCATGCTGGTTGACCACACTAGAGTGCTTGATTTCGACATTAAACGGCGGTATTTCAGGCAAGAGTTGGACCGCATGGATGAGGGAATCCGCAGGGAAGATCTTGCTGTGCATGTGCGGCGAGAACATGTTTTTGAGGAATCGTACAGGGAATTGCATAGAAGATCGTCCAATGAGTGGAAGAATAGATTTTACATTGTATTTGAAGGTGAGCACAGGTTCATTTTAATATATCCGTGTTATATATATTACGTATTTTATTACCTATTACCTGTTTAAAATTATTTATTGGAATTGCCTGCATGTTTATGTTTTAGGGGAGGAAGGTCAAGATGCTGGTGGACTTCTTCGTGAATGGTATACCATAATTTCTCGCGAGATCTTCAACCCGATGTATGCCCTCTTCACCACTTCACCTGGTGACAGAGTTACATATATGATCAATGCGTCTTCACACTGTAACTCTAATCACTTGAGTTACTTTAAGTTTGTCGGGCATGTCATAGCAAAGGCCATCTATGATAACAAATTACTTGATTGCTACTTTACAAGATCATTTTACAAACACATCTTAGGAAAATCTGTCAAGTGAGTATCACTGTTTGATGTTAATCTTAAGCTTGTTTTAAGTTACAAAAACATAACATGTCTATACCTTAAATAAGCCAATTTTTTACTTTCCCAAGTTTGTTTTAGTTAGAAAAAAGGAAACATTGTCTAATACCTATTAGCAGATACTATGCTTGCAGAATGTCTCCCACCCATTTAGCAAAGAGCGTGGCCTGTGATTAACCAGTGTTGATTGTTTAGATGGTCTATGTTCTATCAATTTCTAAATATATTGTTTTATAATAACAACTATAGATACACTGACATGGAGAGTGAGGATTATGCATTTTACCAAGGCTTAGTTTTCCTTTTGGAACATGACATCAAAGAATTAGATTATGAATTAACTTTCAGTACAGAGGTAAGAAATAAAATCGGAAGTGCTTATTGTGAAAATCATTGCATAAATAAGTTCAGCAGACTAATGCTTGTTTTGATAGGTTCAAGAGTTTGGTGTAACTGAAGTTCGGGACTTGAAACCAAATGGACGCAACATTCCAGTGTGCGAGGAGAATAAGATAGAATATGTCCGTTTGGTTTGCCAAATGAAAATGACTGGCTCCATTAAGAAACAGTTGGACGTCTTTTTAGAAGGGTTTTATGAAATCATTCCTAAGAGACTAATTTCAATATTTAATGAGCAAGAGTTGGAGCTGCTTATTTCTGGGCTCCCCATTGTGGATATCGATGACCTAAGGGCTAACTCAGAATATTACAAATACCAGCCGACTTCATTACAGGTTAGTATAAAGTCTTATAGTTTGTATTTGATAGGTTTATCGAAAATTGAGTGAATTATAATGAATTGATACTTCTCGTTTATTAGATTCAGTGGTTTTGGCGTGCTCTTCGTTCTTTTGACCAAGCTGACCGTGCTAAATTCTTGCAATTTGTTACTGGTACATCGAAAGTTCCCTTGCAAGGATTTGCTGCGTTAGAAGGCATGAGCGGGATACAGAAGTTTCAAATTCATCGAGACGATAGGTCAACAGACAGGCTGCCTTCAGCGCACACATGGTAAGACAAAAACATTAAATCTAATCACTTTTAGTGTAACAAAGTAACTACTTGACAATTGATTATGTGATATGTTGGCTAAAATTGTGAAAAAAAATTCTCTATTTAGTTTCAATCAACTTGATCTGCCAGCCTATGAGACGTACGACAAGTTACGATGCATGTTACTCAAAGCCATTCATGAGTGCTCTGAGGGCTTTGGCTTTGCCTAAAAGTAAGATGAAAGTCAACTAACTAACTTGTGAATTGCATTTGAACGTTCATCGCACATACCATCGTCAGATTTCTGATCGGCAGTGGATTACACTGCAGGGACATGAAGAAAGGGTATTAAGGAGAGAAACTTGAAAGTTTTTTTACATGTGCAAAACTTATTTACTCGGTGAATGTGCCCTGCCGGATCCAGCAAATGTACAAACGTCCTGTTGAAACACTTCGCCTGGATCTATTTTGCAACTGATTATGAGAAAATTAACAGGAACAAGAGGAGCCTGGATTAGTGGTTGTGGGTTGTCCCAAAATTCTGTCAATCATAAAACCACCATGAATTCAAAGTGCAGCAGCCGATAAAAGATTAAACAATCTTCAGAATATATCGTTTGCTATTGATTGTTTCCAGTTATCCTCATTTGCTTCTGTTTATTTGCTACATTTTTTTTTTATTTTTGTTGAATTCATTGAAGCCTATGCCATTATGGCTCCAGTGTGGTAATTGGTGCGATTCACGCCTATTCTGTGCTTACACAACATATTAATAGAACTAAAGTGCAACTTGCATTCAATATTTTTCAGTCTACCTTCTCCCATTCAGCAGTACAGCTCAAAAATTAAATTTGAGCAATAAAAATAAAATTCGCAATGCATTTGGTGACATAAGTCAGCCGAATTGTTTTTTTCTCACTCAATAACTTATAATAAACTTTTGCAAAAGTCTGTCAGTTCTGCATTGCGCAAAATGTCATCTGCTCAGAAATGTAGCAGCAGTATTCTCTTCTAAATCATTAAATTAAGTTTTTTCTTTTTTTTTGAGTTACTGCGTTTGGGTCAGCCACAGGTTTAATTGCTTCTAGGCGAATGTCAATCTTTGGGCTTTAAGACTGTGTATGAGCGTAAGTTGTTGAAAATGTTATTATTATTATTATTATTATTATGACTGTAGAAATGGAAAACGGAGACCAGTTCCCAAATCACACTTAAGTGGTATTTGTACACAAAAAATTGTATTTTGAAATGCAGGGAAACGTGCGATTGATGGCGTTGCACATAAAGAGGATGTCTGAAAACATTATTTTTTCGTCTTGTTGCAAATAAAGTTCTATCACCAATTTGAGCTTTCATAGTCACTGGTTTGAATGGTGACGTGCAGTATGTTTCATGAGTGTCACTAGAGGTTAGATGGAGGTGACTATCAATTCTGTGTGGAAAGCAAAAAAAAAAAAACATAATTATTTGGTGTCTTGAATTTTTTATTTGCATAAGTTACTTGATTGGCTCTCGAAAGTGACAATTTGTTTTCATTTTGATTGCCTTAAATGCTTGGTTTTTGTCTTTAGATTTTCCGACATTCATCCAGCCAGTTCCGAATATATTCCATGACTCCACCCATAGAGTCGTTTCGGTTGCCTAGCAACGGCATTCATTCAGGATATGTTGTTTAGCCAGGTTTTGACTATTGCTGCATAATACTAATCCATGATTTTGCATTTTAGCTTAGTAGGATTACTCTGAAAGTTTTTTCATTATAAGGAAATGATGGGAATAATACAGTTGAATTGGTGCATCGTTATGATAGTGGGTACAGTACTGAAAATGTAAAGTTTGGAAATGAGTCTGTAGGTTGTCGCTTTTATCTCTCCTCTTAAATTCTTGAGGTGTTCGATATTGCTGTAATTGAAATGCCGTGTGAAATGGGCCAATGGTTTTTGGGAGGAGGCTCTTGTGGTGATTACTGGCCAGCCGAATTTGTCATGTTAAAAGTGCTAATTGATATATTGGATTACATTAATGTCCTTTGACTTGCTTTTTAAAGTTATCTTAGTTAATAGGTGAAGTTGGTGGCCCTGAGACAATGGGACGAAGGAAGTCGAATAAGGATGATGGAAGATCTCGAAAGCTAGTTATTGAACCAACATTGGAAAGGATCGTGAGCGATGCTTCTGCTGATAATGAATTTCCCCTCTACAAAATGGTGAATTACAGAAGAGGAGGATCCATCCTGGAGTCTTATGCGGCAACAGGAAGTAGTGCTGGAGCAAAGGAAGTGGATAAGATATGCAAAGAGCAATTGGTGCACTATGTATACAATGGAGGGCTTGGAAGGAAAATAACCACGATGGAATGCTTAGCATGGAGGCGCAGGAGACTTAGAGAAGTTAGTACTGAGCTTTCGAACGAATCACAAGTAAATCTAAATAGATAATACTTTAATATCATATGGTAGCGAAATTCACCTGGATCTTATCATTTCTATTTGTGTGATTAGGTAGCTGTGACAGTCACAGCCTCAAATGATGCTTCTCCTTCATCTGATAACAACTACAGACATTCCTCAGCAAACAGAAATCCAATGGCTCCATACAATTTTCCAGAAGATCATGAAGCATGCTGGATGTTGGAACAGCGTGGTGCCCTGGGAGAAAATCCGCTACATGTTTTGGTCATTTGTGATACTCCCACTCACACGCGAGTGGCCAAGATCATATTAAATCACTATCCGAGAATGGCATCTGACATCATAGAAGGCAGTGAATATTATGGTGAATTGTTTTAGACATTTGAAACTTGATCTTGTAGTGAATCCTGAATTAGGTATAAAAGATTGAATCTTTCATTCATTGCATTTTTGTGAATAATTGGTGTTGTTTTGTTTATGTTGCCAGGGCTGAGTCCATTGCATTTAGCTGTTGCTTATAAAAACATGGAGCTGGTGCAGGCGTTTATTCAAGCTGGAGCCAATGTGAATGAAAGAGCTCTTGGGCGGTTTTTCATGCCCACTGATCAACAGATAAAACCGAAACGAAAGACAAACTATGCTGGTTTGCATTGCTTTAGGTTTCCATTGTATCGTTTGCCATTGTTCAAGTCATGTAAAAATGTTTTGTTTGCAGGTTTATCATATTTAGGCGAATATGCTTTATCTTGGGCTGCTTGTTGTGAAAATGAGGCAATTTACAATTACCTCCTTGACCAAGGTGCTGACCCAAATCTTCAGGACACTTTCGGCAACATGCTCCTTCACATGGTCGTAATAAGTGACAAGTTGGGAATGTATGGATATGCCTTGAGGCACCCCAAGAAACCAGCAAATAACGAAATAATAAATAAGGCAGGGCTCACACCACTCACACTTGCATGTGTGCTAGGGCGCAACAATATATTCAGGGAAATGCTAGAGCTCAGCTCTGTTGTAAGTATCAATCTGGTATGATACGTTTTGCCTGTGACAACAGTACTTGAAATAACTGTCTTTTATAGGAATTTTGGAGATTCAGTAACATTACGTGTTCTGCATATCCCTTAATTGCGTTGGACACAATTAAACCTGATGGGGGGACAAGTGAGTATTGCTTCATTTCCTTTATAGGCTTATATGTTATGCGCTGATTTGCTCTAAGTGGTAACTATTGATTTCAAATGTTGAGCATATATGCGACAAATGTATGTTATTTTTTTGGGTATCAGATTGGAAGTCAGTGTTGATGATCATTTTGAATGGTGAAACAGATGAACATTTGGATATGCTTGAGGGGGGAGTTGTTCAGCGGCTTCTGGAGGACAAATGGAAGACATTTGCTAGGGTATGCATATTTTAGCATTTTTGTTGTTGTTGCTCATTTGATGAAAGGCCTGATAATGAAGAACCTTTTTTTATTTTTCACCAGAATCAATTTTTAAAGCGCTTGGCATTTCTTTTCCTCCATTTGCTCGTGATTAGTATCGCAGTTTATCTTAGACCAAAGTACGGAGAATCCCTCGGTTGGTCGTCTGACGCTAAGACAATCGTGAGTAGATCTCTTGAAATTAAATGCTGTTTATTCTATGCATAAATTGACATTGGTGTATGCTAAATTTTACTTCCTTCTTTTATGTAGGTTAGGCACTGTGCTGAGATTGGATCTCTTGTGGGCTGTGGAATTTTTGTTTTTGTTCAACAAGGCTCAGAGATTCATTCTCAAGGCCTCATTGGATTTCTTACCAATCTGGTGAATTAACAAAGCCTTTTATGTCATCGTTTATGTATATTCCGACAAAAAAACATTTCATCGCAAAGTGTACTATGTGCTGCATAATTTCTAATAGATTATTCTGTGTTTAAAAAGGCTCGTTCGCCCGCAAAGTTAGTATTTCTCATCTCGAACATCTGCATCTTGTCATGCATTCCTTTTCGTTTTCTAAATCTTCGACTGGTTGAAGATTCAATTTTGACTTTTGCACTTCCTGGAACTTGGTTTTTCCTGATGTTTTTTGCTGGGTAAGCTAGCTAGCATACAATATATGTCGCGGCTCTGCAGTAATAAGATTTTCCTTGAACTCATTTTGTGTCTGCGCAGAGCCGTTCGATTGACTGGGCCATTTGTCACCATGATCTACAGCATGATTGCTGGCGACATGGTGCGATTTGGAATAATTTACGTGATCATGCTGACGGGATTCTCGCAAGGTTAGACATTAATTTACAAAAATGACTTTATGGTAGGGCTTACTACATGATTTCTTCATTTCTTCATGTCTCCTTTTTCGCTCGTTTTAGCGCTCTATTTTTTATTCAAAAGTTGTCATGTTGGCAAACGGGATGCTGATGAGACCAACATTGATTTGTACACCACTTACTGGGGCACGTGGATGGCGTTGTACCACATGACTTTGGGCAGCTATCAGGTAATTGGAAAAGATTCTACAAATCATCATTACGAGAGATAGTTCTTAATGAAGCTAATGTTTAACCTATGTTATGCTTTAATTAACAGTACAGTGACTTCACCAAGCCAAAATACTCTGGATTGAGCATGTGCATTTTTGTGATTTTTATGGTTCTCGTCCCAATCCTTCTCCTAAACATGTTGATTGCCATGATGGGCAACACATATGCCAATGTGATTAGCAAATCGGAAAAGGAGTTTGTTAAACAGGTGGGAACTGAGATTGCTCCGAAGCATTTCTCCTATATGTCCTGTGTCAACTTTTTTTTCAAATGTTAGTGGGCTAAAATAGTCTTGGCGTTGGAGCGTGCAGTTTCTAAAGATAAAGCGAAGGAGCATTTGGATGCATATGGCATCAAACTAGCACCCCCTCCAGATGCCGAACCAGGAGTTGAATACAAAGGCTTAATGGTCATTAAGAGCAAATCCAAGACAAAAGCACAGCAACGAAAAGGGGCGCTTCTCAACTGGAGGGTAAGTTATTGTAAATTTTTATATTTTTTTCAAGATGCATAGTATTCATATTTACGCTTTGTTGAACTGGCAAGTAAATTGCACTAGGTACTATGTAGAATGTTGTCTTTGATGCCAACGTTATCTAACACCTTTCATTTTCAGAGAATGGGAAAGCGAATTGTTGGTGAAATGCGTAGATATGGCTGCAAAGGTGAAAGCCTTCTCTCATCCATGGCTCAAGGCGCCCCTAAAAAGATTCCAAAACGTAGCTCCTTCTCTTGCATTTTGGACACTGGCGAGGATGAATTTGAAGACGATGGTGTTGAAGCCCCTCCTCCACCAAAAGGAGGCCTGGGTGAAGCCCTCAGCCAACTGGCCTTCACCCATGATCTTGATTTGGCCGGTGTGAATAGCATGCCTTCTGAAATGCCATCCCAGAACTGTGTATCCTCCACACCAGTGTCTACCATCCAACCATCTTCAGTGGTACCTACCAGTATTGCAAATACTGTTCCTTCGAAATCTGCTGCTTGTTCTGACAGCATTGTCATGCCGATCTCGAGTGCTTCTGCTGATACTGCTGCAAACATTACCACTACCAATATAAATATTGCTGATGCTACAATTGCTAGTTCTACCACCATTACCACTCCCTTGCCTAGTGTCACTGATGCTACCGCAAACATTGCTACTTCTGCACAAGCCTTTGCTTCCACTACCATGTCAATTACTACAAATGCTACAGCGACATTTTCTTCTGCAACTTATACTACAGCCAATATGTTGAAACTCACTAAATCCTTAAACCCTTCACAGTCATCCAGTTCATCACAGGTGGCAACGTCACAAATCATTCCATCTGGACCAAATGTGGCTGTGGGCAATGAAACTATTCTAAATACAGTTGTGGAGGATTTGCGGAGCATTCCAACTGAAGGTCCACAGGCAGATGCCCCTCCACCTCCGAACGTCTCTTCTGTGTCCTATCTTGTTCCAGTTATGGATGGACTGGACACGCCTCCCCCTCCCCTTACAGTTCAGATGTGTTCCAATCAGAAGTCGCCCATTGAACAGCAACCCATAACAGTTGAACCTCAATCGCAGACATCTTCAACTGTGGAAAAATCGGTTCTTCCAAATGTATCTAACTCTGAAGTTGTCATGGTTCCATCCAACCTTCAGTTTCGAATTGCATCAATCACTGCTGCTACCAACCTAACTGCAGTGGCACAGCGGCGTAACCCAGCAAATTACAAAGGCAAAAAGAGGGCCAAAAGTGGCTTTCCTACTCGGATGCGCAAGTTGACTAACAAGGTGTCTGCGACATCTTCCTTTGTCTTATCTACAGATTGTTCCGGCTCCAGTGGTCAGCGTTCGATGTCTTCGCGTGGTTATCGGTCAAGCAATAACGCACTGCCCATTTCTCGGGTATTACATGCGCCAACTTCTGCCACAATTTCTGGCAATACACCTGCAGATCCTCTGGAACCCGTTGTTCCACCGACCCTACTTTCTCATCCTCTGAATCGCTGGAGTACAACATCATTAGCATCAATGGCATCTTTGGTGGCATGGGAAGATGGCGACTACTGTGGATCAGATTCGGATCAATCGTGAACGTTGAGTTCACCCATCCTCATTGATGTCATTGATGAAACTTAAATTGCATTTGTTGCATGTCCTGGCTCAAATGATATTTGCTGGTTTCAAATATTTTGGAAAGCTGCTAAGGGTAGCTTTCTGGTAAAAAGCTATGGAGTGTACGTGTTACTGGAATTCGGTAGAATTGTATTTCTTGGAAAGTGATTTTCCAATCAGCTTCGTGATGGCAGATGAGTTAACGTTGAAGTTAAAAGTATTTATGTTGATCTGACCACTTTTTCGGTCAGTCGCACAATTCTTAGACCCGTCTTGTTCATAATGGCAAGTTAAGATTTCTAATATACTGTATCTTGACATTAATCATGAAACTTCTGCAGAGTACAAATGGCACCACTGCAAAACGCTTTCTAAAATGAGTACCATATTTTATGGCCCGACTTGTGACAATAATATCTGCTGATACTAATAATAAAACGTCAATAATAACTATATCCTCATAAATAGTCTAACTCGCTGCAAATGATATAGCCATATTAAATGCACTAGAGTTAATTTCCATAGCGCTAACTTTAGCTAAATCGTGATTTGCATTTCCATCTCTATACATTTTGGTTTTGATCCAAAGATACCCACGACTTCTTTTTGTTGTTTGCTAACCCAAATACTGTTCCCAAATCAGGGATGCAAAACTAAATGATTTCGGTAGCACACTGAATATATATGAATTTAATTCCTATTTACTGAGATGCACTAAGGGATTTTTATAAACTGCAGCATAAGATACAAATTTGCTCGCAATTTTCCTTGTAGGGGTAATACAGTCGAGTGCAGATCTATTTTGTCTGCTTTTGATTTCCACGCAGTTTTGCGGGCAAAGCTGCATGCATTGCCTGAAAAGGGTCTAGAAATTTTATTGTAGGAAACGATGTATGTTGTAGTCTTATTGGAGGAGTGAATATAATGAATTGTATATTAAAATTACGTGTACATAGATAATTCTTTCAGTAAGTGCTCTTTTTTATAAGTATGGTGATCATGTACTTTTAATTTGGTCGTCGTGTGTTATCTCTCATCAAAACTCTTGAAATTGCCAATAGTGCTGATGCGGCATTTGGATGAGCTGAAAGCGTTTTTGTAGTGGAAAAAAAAACCACTTCTGCACATCTTCTCTTTTGTTATGTTTTATCTCCCACTTGAAATGCGCTCATGGCTGTTACATGCGTTGAGATTTCTGGTGAAAATTTACCAGAAATTCGGAATTCGGTGTGCATAGCAGCCCTGCATTAGTTCTGTCCAAAAGTGCATTTCAAACGGATTTAGCATGATGTTCATGATCATTCGTCTTTTCTGGTGGATAATCCTTCCTGTTTTATCATCAATGGAGTAGGTATATCTAAATTAGTTCGAGCAAATTCTCAAAGTAACGCATTTTTAGCCTTTATGTTCACCTTTATATTTGCAGAAGTTAAACTAAATAATTTCGAAATTGTTTGTTTAGAACCGGAACGCTACAGTTTGAAGACATTTTACCGGAAAACCCTAGGAGTTATGATAAGATGAAGCCACCTAAAAAAGATGGTAAGTTGTTGGGATTTTGATATCCATAGAGCCTTGAACCAAAGTAAGTTTACATGTTTTGGCAAATCTGTGAACTGCAAAATCTGAAAGTGGGAAATGTAATATTTATTGAACAGGAAAGGCGACTGCTGTTGATTTTCATGTTACAGTTATGAGTTTGGATTCGATAAACGAGTATGCAATGGTGATGTGAATTTTATGAATTGAAATATGTGCTGCTGAGTCATATTTGAGTTCAACTTATTATTATTTTTTGTTATTTGCTATATATAGACCTACACAGCTGATGTTTTCTTTGCGCAATCTTGGAAAGATCATCGCCTGCGCCTTCCCGAAAACATGACATATGAATATCGCCTCTTGGAAGTTGATTGGTTAAAAGAAATGTGGAGACCCGATGCATTTTTTAAGAATGCCAAACAAGTTGTGTTTCAAACCATGACCATTCCAAATCACTATGTTTGGCTGTACCAGGATAAAACCATTTTATACATGGTCAAGTAAGACTTTCGTTGGGGAAACGTTGGTACTGGTATACGAGCAAAGAGATATGGATTCAATTTGATTTTTAATATTTTTTTTTTATAATGTAAGGTTGACGCTGGTATTATCTTGTGCCATGAACTTTGTATATTATCCACATGACGTTCAGACTTGTAAACTTCAAATTGAAAGCAGTTAAGTATTGTTTCTTAGTCGTGCAACCCACAATTTTGATACAAGCAAAATTAATTTTGCATTTTAAACTGCTCCGAAGTATCCCATACTACTGACGATTTGGTATTTCATTGGCAAAAAAACGAGCCTCTTGTTGTCGAGGAAGACATTCAACTGCCACAGTTGGATTTAATGGAAACTCGCCTATCCGATTGCTCAAAAGTGTATCCAACAGGTTAATTATTACCTCATGACATGTTCATATGGATGCTATAATCACTCTGAATTCCTCTAAATTAATAAACAACAATGTTATCTTATGTTTGTTTGATGCAGGAAACTTCACTTGCTTGGAAGTTGTATTCATCCTTCAGCGCCGCCTTGGCTATTACCTGTTTCATACATACATCCCCACCTGTTTGATCGTCATCATGTCCTGGGTGTCGTTCTGGATCAAACCTGAAGCAGCCCCTGCCAGAGTGACCCTAGGTGTAACATCTTTGCTAACTCTCAGCACCCAACATGCTCGCTCTCAGGCATCACTGCCCCCCGTTTCTTATGTGAAATCAATTGATGTATTTATGACTACATGCACTGCGTAAGTTTCTGTTTATGCTTTATCAGATCCCCGTCATTTTATTGTACAAAATTAACAAATTTCTGTCTATTTTAACAGTTTTGTTTTTCTGGCCCTTATGGAATACGCATTAGTCAATGTTCTACTCGACTATACTTCCAACAAGCAACCGAGAAAAGGCAAAAGGGTTGCTGAAGGGATCAGCGAAGCACTTGCCGTAATTGTCCATAGTTGCTGATTTTTGTATTACATGTATAATATATATACTGCTATAAATAGTTTTACTAATTTATTTTGTTACAGGATTTAGGGAGAATACAGCCTGTGGATAGCTCTAGCCTGAAAGTGATTTCCCGAGGCGATTCGACATTTCTGAAAAAAACAGCAAGTGGTCGTGACCGAGCACTGGCAGTTGATTCTGCTTCCAGGATAGTGTTTCCACTTATGTTCGCTATTTTAAATATTGCTTATTGGACAGTATTTTTGACACCCCAATCATAATATCAAAACAGCTTCTATGCCAGAGTTACTGTAACCGCGTAATTTAAAAAACCACAAAGGTTAGAATTATTCTGTATGAGTTGCACCTAAATAGTTAGTTCTAGAGCATTCTCAAGAGCATGTGGTTATTGTTATTTACACAGATTTGTGCTATACCCTATACTGTTTGTTTAGAACTTCGACAAGGTGTATCTGAAAATTAGCTGTGTATTTCTAGAGAACCCGCTAAGTTTAAAATTTATAAAACATTTTCCGAACGCAGATATTTTATTTGTTTGAAAACCATGTGAAAAAAGCAATTCTTTGATTTGTGTTTTTTGCCGCTTTTTTTTTAAATATTGGGTCCAACGTGATTGGCTATAAGCCGGAAAAACGCGTTGCGCGTGCGCGAAATTCCATGGCTAATCGATGGTATTTCAAGCAGGATTCAACCGAATAAACTACTATTTGTTTTGAATTAATCCAAAAAGAAACGAAAATATATAATCGATCAGACGAAAGGGCGCGATCGTTTTTCTTGAGTCGTGAGAATTAGGAGGATCATGACTTGATCATAATGAGAATACGTCTGAGCACGGTGGAACTATTTTTGTGAATTCTGCATTGTGGATGTACAGTAGAATGTATTTCACTTGACATCGGCCGCTTGCGAGCTGGTTCTTCACACCTGGAAAATGCGGATTTTATCTTGTGTTTTATCACTTTTATTAGCTTATTAGTTCGATGAATTTTAAGTTTAAACCATCGCTCACGAAGTCAGATATCCTGCGGTAAGTTTAGTTTCGATTTATTTTTATAAATATCCCTACTTTTATCAACTCTCGGAAACGTATGAGGTGGTCTATGGGGTACGACTATGGCTCCGGAATTCTGCATGCCTGATGTCATTATTGTAATGTACCAGGTACCCTGTAAGGTATTCAAATGCACGTTGACATTAACGTGAATATATATAATCAATTAATTGTAAACTTTAGTTACCGGCACTCGGTACTGCGTTTTTTTTATGAAAAGATTGGCCCACTTACTCCAATTCCAATAATTGTATGAGCTGTAATCCATAGGCCTAGATATATTTTGGTCGTTTTATTTTTTGCCAAACATTCTGGTTGACAAAGTTACGAATTTATGAAGGGAAATGGTTGAAAATTAAAACAATTCACCGTGAAGAGATTGGGAATTCACGTGGTTTTTCATTTACATGTTATACATGTCCCCGTGATGTGCAGGGCAACGAAAGATACAAAAACAAGGTGAATATTGAAGAAACTAAATCTAATACAAAACCCGAATTGTCGTATTCTCATCACCAATTTACTCCATTTTCGGCATCCACGAAAATCGAGTACATGTAGCACAAACAAAACAAGTAGATTCCTTTTGCCAGCATGCTGGCCAATTTATGAACGTCATGTCTTGTACCATATGATGATGAGAGAATATTTTCCTAGGAAATGCCCTCTTGCCTTTTTTTGTTGAAAGGGAGCAATTTGCTTGCTTTATTGAAATAATAATAGATTAGCTGATATCGCATCTCATCTGTTCATGTAACATCTATCATGATCTCTGATAAACTGGTCCTACCATAACTGTTTTTATAACTTCCTGATCAAGGTAATGAAGGAAGCCCTACATACATACAGTATGTAAAGGGTGTTGAATTTGTTCTTGGGCCCTAGTGAATAAACCATCCTTTACATATACCATGGAATGGCAAGTATATGAGCAATATGGGCCTGAATATTTATTTTTCATCTCATCTATCTAGTGCAAATTATTTGATTTTGAGAAACTGCAGGGGTCCTGTCTCCGCAGGAGCCCCACCCTGTATCCGCCACTGATTGCATCAACGGCATACATACGCTCGTATACCCTGTGCTTCTATAGGTCGTTTCTATTGAGATCGTATTAAGTATTTTCCACACTATGTGAAGTATTTTAGCGTAGATCTACAGTGTTTAAATCTTCTGAGTTTTTAATTACTGGACTGATTAAAATGCGTTTGAAGTCAAACGTTTCATATTCATTTTTATTTGTAATTTATGACACATATTGCATTTTCGTAGGGTATTCTCATGACAGCATCTATCTCGTTATTTCTCCATGGTAGTCAAATGAAAATTATTAAAAATAGAAAAAATTTTGTACATAGTACATAGTCTCAAATGAGTAAAGGATCTTTTACATCTTATCAAACTACATGTACATGTATATGTATAGACAGTTTCTTATAACTACTGAGTCTACTGCACATGTACATGTAGTTACAAGACTGATGAAGTTAATTGTTTTATGAAGCTACAGTGTATGTACAGATGAAAAGCCATTGAAAATTCACTCTCAAAAGCCACTCTTTATTGACAAAACCACATGTAGATTGAGTCCAACTGCATGGACATCTGCCAAGAGTTCTCATAGAATTTAGAATTTTGTGTTCACAAAATTTAAGCACGACATCCAAAATTTGTGCCTGACAGAATGCCAAATGGGCGTGTCAACTAGTGCAGGTTTTTGTTTTAAAATGTATAATGTTGACCTTATTTGGACATCTGCATTGTTGTAGCCTAATTGTTTTATCCACTCGTCAGGCTGTACAAGGCATACATGTATTTGCCTTGACTTGCATTACACTAGGCAATAATGCATTTGAAAGATAACATGTGTAGTAATGCTCATGTTGGCAAAAAATACTTCATTTGGATAGGCCTACAATTATCAAATAGAGTAGCTGTTTATGTGCATTACAATTGGCAATATCCATATTCATCCTTGACTAATGCACGTCATGGTCACACTACCTGTAAAACTGGAAATGTTTGGAAGTTAAAATTTCGGGGGGAGAATTCAGGAATTATCAGCAATAACTCCTTATTTTTTTATTAAGACTCTTAGACTCATCCTACCAAACTTTTTGATTTTCACTCCCAAGTTCAAGCCGTTTTTTCCTTATTTATACTACATGTACAAAAGCACTATAAAATTATATTTCCTATCAGGCATGCTTCTTGTGCCAACCATCAAAGGAAACTGTATCCAAGTGTACTTATAATCAGATATTGGTAAATGATAATTTAACTGCACTTTCGTGCTTGCCAAATAAAGCCGATAATGTGCTTAAAAATAATATTTTAGGTCGTTAGACAGTCCTAATTTTTTATTTTTGAATATTCGGTGGTATATCAGAGGTTTTGAAATAAAAAGGAAGTTTTTAGAGGAAATCTGGTAATTTTAAATGAACATGAAATAAATAAGACATCCCCCAAAAATAAGACCTACTGTGAGCACCAAAAGTCATCATCCAACCCATATTTTCAGATGTTTATAGCTATAAAATAAAAACTACATTATGA
>JAQFYZ010000009.1:0-125797 GCA_034695085.1 Cylindroiulus punctatus
ACACAAACAAATATCAGATTGCCCTTTTCCAATTTATAATAATGCAGGTGCTGAATGACATTATTATGATGTATAGCCTATGCATAGCTTAGAATTCCATTTAACCACCAAATATATGTGCAAGCAAAATACTGAACTGAATATATTTTGCACAATATGGTCTGCACAACCAATCCTGCACACCACAATCTGCAGAACCGACTGCACAAAAAGTAATATTATACTGCGCTATTAAAAGTTTAAATTAAACAGGCGCTCAATGACATCATTATGATGTATATAGCCTATGTGTAGCTTAAATCCATAACCAATCAACATAGTTTCTAAGCAAAACATTCGGCAGAATTTTAGGGTTTAAACCTAGAGACCCTGTACTTTGTAAAATACTCCTCTTTTGGCTGCCCTATCGTAACGTAGGCGCCTTTCTTGGTTGCCAATTGGCGTTGCATACAACGAGTCTTGAGAGATGTTGCTGCTGGAGGGTATACTTCATACATACTTCACGTGTACTGTAATGCAATTTGCGGAAATTTGTAAACTAGTGCTCAATTGACATTTTCTCCTGGAAATGGTGAAAGCTAAGACACGTATGAGAAGTTCCATAATTAGTAGGATACTTGATAGATATCCTATTTCCTTTGTGGTAATTGTGTAGAGGAAAAATATCAGTCTACAGTGTATGCAATTTAGCAATAGTATGCATGCCTAACGGAGCAATTAAAACTAAATCGAGATTAACTGAGTTGAAACAAAATACAAGAATTAGAAAGTTATGAAACGGATCGTAAACAGACAAATCTCCCTTCAGCAACTATAAGGGGAAATGGTATGCATTTAAAGTTTGCATGTTCTGTTCATCAAATTATTCAAATTATTATCACTCTAATTATATAAGCAAGGCATTTAAAACTACCTCTTTACAGTCGTTAGCATTATTTACCATACAACGTTGCAATGAATTAGAGGTAATAAAGATTGATATTTGAATTTGCTTACTTCTCCTTTTAAACTTGAGAAACAAAGATAGTGACAGAAACAGGTGAAGAGTAATGCATTTAAACTAACGCTGAACACGTTTACAAGGTGTACTCCATATGCATTAAGATAAGAAATGAGATCCTGAAGTAAAATTCTGCACATTCACACAAGTCAAATTACTTCTTTATATTTTTCTAATAATGAGTAAGCGATAATTCGTACAAATAAAATATTCAAACAAGGACGGATGTGACGTCAAATTTTAGGTACCTTGTATTCGCAATAATACTGTAATCGCTAACTCTCTAATCTACAATGCATTCTAGCATGCACAGCATGCGGTATGAATAATTTTTTTCGCACTTCTTAATAATTTAGAATATGGCTTGAATATTCTCTTAGGGGAGAACACCTCATTGCGAGTAGAAAGATATAAACTTCACTGAGGTGTGAAAATTAAATCGCTGAATACCTTAACGAATTTTGCGAGTATTAAAGTTTTGCTTTCAGGCATAAGAAAAGCGAGTCCCAGTGACCTATGCCTACTTTTCAAAATGTTGTCCTAAACCTGGCAACCCCCATATGCACCAGTGATTATAAACACGGCTAATTTAGGCAAAATTGAGTGGAGGATGTGGGGGTGGGTAGCCACTGGAGTGGATCTGCAGGATGACACAAATCTGTACCTCACCTCAATTTTAAATAGAACACTAGCACTTTTTCCAGACGAATTATGGTTTCATTAATAATATGAAAAGGAAAAGATGGTGCCAAATCCCATTAAGGAACGGGGAAATTGACGGGAAGTGAAATGCCAAAAGGTTCAATCCAAATCCGAAAATGCTGAGCAGTCGCAAATATGCGAACGTGGTTTTCCGAGATTCAAATTAGGTCTTGTCATACAGCACAAGCGAGACTGTAATGCATCAACCAATAAGAAGGACGAAATTAATTTACTCACACGTGCGTTACACAATCTAGTTTGGGCAGGAGATTGAATTACATTGAACAATGTTTTCCTGGTCCCTGGGATGTATAAATAGTCATACAACACAGTTCATGAATAAAAAACACTTGCAGTGTGTGGACAGTGGTAGTCACTCAGGATACATTGCCTTTGAAATCAGAAAAATTAGCGGTGACAAGCAATATAAGTTTTAAGTGAGCTATTGTTTGGGAATTATCTTTATTCTGAGGAGAAAACCGAAGACTACATACAGCAGCTATAACGTCATCAAAATGAAACTTTTGGTAAGTTGCAATCTTGAATTTTAGCTCGAATATTACAGGTATTCATGTATGTAATGTGTAAAGTATTGTTTATTTAAAGCAATTTTGATATACCTAGGTATTGTAAAAACAAATTAAAAGTCACTAAATACACTTGTATATGTATAAACAAGTATTGTATATGCTTTGTATGTCTATGTAGTTGATAATTGAAATTCAATTCCAAAAAAATTGTGAAAAGGAATTTGAAAATAATATTTCGTACGAATATGTGAAACATTCTTTTTGGTTATTGCATGAAAAAATGCATATCGTGCAAAGTGTGCACTTGCAAACACATTGAAAAACTAAGGGAAATCTATATTGACATTCTACACGTTTTCTTACAACGGTTTGGCATCTATAGATTGCAGTTTGCACAACAAATTGACTTACACTACCGTCCCTTTCGCCACTCATTTATAAATAATTATTGATTTCAAATGTCTTCTTAGAATATTAAACACGTGAAATTTTTAAGATATTCCGTGTTGAATCGAAATATGCAGTAAAATGAACAGATAATTCGTTCGCTGACATTATTCAGTTGAAAAGGTAAACCTTTCCATAGGACATGTCAGATTTCAATTTTCACTAAACTTCTTAATGCAAATGTTAATAAAATTTATTCTAAGTCATAAAAATAACCGTAAACAATCCGACTTCCTTCTTGAATTTATTTTCCACGTAATCTCGACGCATCCTCATTATAAAACATATTAATTCCTTTTGAGATAAATAAAAACACAATTACAATTTTCATGTCTACCAACACGAGCAAATAAAATTAGACTATATCGTCGTACTAACGATCAAAGAACCTTTTATTCGACCAAATTGAGTAAAAATCGACTTTACGTTCCAAAAAAATTAAACTGAAATAACGAACACGTACCCTTTGGATACTTTTTTTCGGAAAAAAGTGTTGTAATACGGTCGCACGTGTACAGAGAATTGCCGGCTTACGGACATATTTGAAATGAAAATGTTTAAACAAAAAAATACTGTCATTGTTCTGTGTCAGCATGATGCTACACATAAAAGTCAGTAATCTCTTAAGTGTTTGATACTTATTGTGCTATGCAACAGCATAATAGACGTCCAACAGGTCATGATACAGTTAAGCGTAATTCCTGTAGCGAAATTGCAGCATAAAACGAGGAAATTAAAAATGGTCTGCAATGCGCAAAGCTAGCATAGAATTTAAAACGAGAATTTAAGCTATATCACAATAAGATAACATTAAAATTAAACCTAAGTGGTTTTAACGTGCTCGATAACAAAATAATGAGTCGCAGAAACTATGCAAAGCAGGCGTTGTTTAGGCAGAATGGGTGGGACCATGTTATGCCCATGAAACAACACGTTTTTTTGTGTGTATTAAGGTGTATGAACTTGTGATTATTCAGAAAATTAACGTCGTAAACAGCAAAATATATTGAACTTAATAGTTCCAATATAAGTGCTCGCTAGGTGATAATACATTCACAGAGCATTTACTCTTGCTTTGAAATTGCCCTTTATGCCCATTTTTATAAAAATTTTGCAGATAACCATACTAAGCATTTGCTTATTCACATCTCCAATCCTTTCTGTTGAGAAAGACAAAATAACTGGACGATCCTACAAGCAAGGCAGTGAAAGTAGAGGCGGTTACGGATATGGAATTGGAATCAGTGATTATGGTGGTCATCATGGTGGTCAATACGGTGGCCACTACGGTGGTTATGGAACTTACGAGAACCAACCCACTAAAAAGCTATATTTTGACCTAGGAATCCCACTGGTGGTCGGTGGCTTAGGACTTGGTTTAGGTGTAGGAGCACTTAAGGGATTACTGTTGGGTAGGTCCTTACTCAGCTAACTTTACTGAACTTTTAATTTTCAAAAAGCTCAGTTCAATTCTAAGATACCTTTTTATACATAATAATCAATTTGTAGGTGCGTTGCTTGGAAAGAAAAAGCATCATTTGATCAAATCCGAAGGTTATGGGGGTCATGGTGGTTATGGAGCCTACGGTGGTCACGGCTATGGGACTGGTGGTGGTTATGGCAGTGGTTACAGTGGCGGTTACGGCCATTATAAAAAATAAAACATGTCATACATACCAAAGGTAAAAGACGGTGAGTAACGAAAATTGTTATTGCATGTAATCATAACACCTTAAAGAGATTGAAGGCTCAAACGCTCTCTGTACGAATTTCTTTCTTATAATTTCTCAAACTTACAAGATCATCACTAAAATTCCTAAAATTTCTCAATTTGTATTACAACTTTATACATATTTTTAACGAACATTGTATCAGCTCTTTGAAAATATTTACCATATTGCTCCCCATTTGCTAGAATTTTTCAATGTAATAAGGACTAAGGAGTACTAAGGTCTCCCTTGAATATCTAATTTTTTAAAGAGGATTTCTTAGGATATCTTTAATTATTAATACCCATATTTTCTTCCATGTTTCATTGAATTCCTTAAAATGCAAAGCACATGAGGACAATCCAAGATATCTTATTTACCATTCAGAATCTCTGGCTGTTTCGATATGTTCATTATACTGTAGCATTACTGAGCGTTTCTCAAAAAATCCTAAAGTATACCACCTATTTCGTAAGTTTTTTCTACTTTTATTAATTTACCGTAGTTATCCTAAATATAACCAAGGCTTATAACAAGCGTATTTCTGTATATTTTTAATGTCCTCAGGCTGCTTAAATTTTTCCTCTCATTGCATACAAATAATTCAACTAATTACATGTGTTTGTATTTAAATTTATTTTAATGTCTGCGCCTTATTGAAATGTATCTATCATCATTACTTCCCTCGATATCAATTATTTAATGAAGATTAATTTCCTTATTTGGCGTAATCATCTTATTTAGTATTCAAAATTCCACATAATGCCCATCTCATTCTTCTTCAATATTTTATAGTAAAGTAAACAGTATGTCTCACTGAATTATCTGCATATATTTTTAAAGACTTGAAATTGACAAACGAATTTCGTTTTCAGCTCAATTTGTCAACATCCGGTCACCGTTTGAAGGCATCGAATGAAGCCATCAAATATTGCATAAAAATGTATATATGAAAAGTGTAAATAGGCTTAATTAGGCTTCCCTGCTAATTATACTAATTTTAAACTCTCAATAAGTAACTAAGAAGTCGACGCGTAAGAGAACAAATGCATTACATTGTGTACATATTTCATTGTGTAAATTATTGTTTCTATCAGTTAATAAAACAATGTACCAATTATAATTGCAATGATGATTGTCAATGTTTGGATTTCAACTATGTTGAAATTGGAGCAAGTTCATTGTTTCGGTTTCTTGTACCCAAGAACAATTGAACTTTCCGTCAAAATAAAATACACCAATAGATCATTTGCATCGAATTAATTTGGAGGTATTGCGGCAAGCATATTTCGTATTACAAATGAACCGTGTGTTACAGTGCATTTGTTATAACTTCATGGCTAATTAAATTCGTTCAGGATTCATTGATTTACAAATGACGTTTTTAATCTTTTAACCATTGATCTTTTTTTAAAGAATGGAATAATGTACTTGATCAGCACTATCTACCATACACAAAATGCCTGATTTGCATCTCATGTACAAATAATGTAAGCTTTTATTCTTATTTAGATGGTATAAATAACGAGAATTTTAATTTGTATGATTTACACCTTTCTTAGTCGATTAAGGAGTACCACTATCATGATTATGTCTTCCATAATATGTATATACCTTGAGTGAATTTCAAATATGTCTGTAATATTTTGCACCAGCGATTCAGTGCCCTAAGAAAACATCCTGGTAAGAACCTATTGCAAGAACCAAGGAAGAACCTATTAATGTGCCTCGTTTCAATTAATATCAATTGTAAATTTTTGTTTGGAAATCACAAGACTTAAATTTACGCTGTAAATGCAATTCGTCATTTCTCTGACCTGACATACATGTACATGTATAGAAGTTAATGTTTAATTATTATGGTGGCAAAGCTACAAGTAACGTATGTTAACGTAAGTTAACGCCAACGTATAATTTCGTTAACATTTCAGAATTGGATCATGTAAAATAATGTCTTGGTTATCAATGAATAGTTACAAAATTTGAAACAAGAGATTTAAAGTGTGTTGTTTGTTCTATATCGTCCTAAATTATGATGAAATAGTTGGGGAACGTAGTTGGGTTGGTGCCATAAATTCAGAATTCTCAACCTGCGATGGAAGATTGAAACAAATTTCAAGAAATACATGCAGTTATTTTAAGGATGTCAAAATACGAAAGCTACATGCACGAAACACGAAATTTGAACATACGCTTAAAACCAATAGTGGTTTTCTGACTGGTGTCATAAAATGATTATCTGAGCTTTACTTTTTATTTCTCTGAAGTACGTAGACCTCAAAACCATTGCAAACCCACCATTTTGAGTACTGCAAACACATCGTGATCGTGAAAGCATGGTATTAAAACTGACAATTGTGACAGCGTATTGAAATGCAACAGACTAAACAACTAACATAATACATTCATTTGTACATGTCTAAGAAAATATACATTTTTTCTTATCTTTGATTAGCGTTCTCGTTCTATTAGGCGTATTTCAAATAAGATAAAACAAGAATATGAACTACACAACCAAGAAAGAACCTATTGTACTCAAAGAGTTGATCAACCTAAAAGGTCATTCATCATATTTCACTAACGCAGTATCCAGACATCAAGCGGTAATCAAGCTAGAAAATGATCGATCAGTGTGATCAAAAAAATCACGGATTGTGATGAAAGATAACATCACAACAGACAATTAACGAAAAAAATCATGCCAATACAATTTACTAATTAAAAGTTAAACACACGGATACATTTTTTATTGTTATGTAACGTGTGCAGTTGTAATAACACAAGATTTTTATCTCTCCACCGAATAATTATTTACTGTATGTAATGATAATCATAAACTAATTGCAAACTGATGATTTCATATGCACAAGATCCATTCCACTCATTGTATAAAACACATGTACAATGTAACAAAATGCCATCGCATGTTATATGTGTTTATATATCCTCCGTATATCGTCTATTTCGAGTATTCTTGTAAGTAGCAAGATATGTATTTACGTTCATAATATGATATGCAAATAATAATAACAGTAGAGAATAAGTTTCTTGGAGAAAAAAACTTGTAAACTTGGAAAACAGGGTTTGGGACGAATCACAAAATTGTTCTAAGATATATGGCGCACGAAATACAAATTTTAAATTTTGAAATCTTTGGGATTTTCAACTTATTGCATATGTCATGCAACACATCATTTTGCAAGTTTTGTTTACACAATTTAGGGGACAAAAACTAATTGACTAATCTGGAGGAAAATTATGGTGGCTAAATCGAATGCACAAGCAGTTTCTCTAAATGCATCAATTAGGATTTTACATTTAAGTAAATTGACAAAAAATGAAAAGCCAGCATGACCAATTTTTTTGAAACACTGTTCTGTTCATTAGTATTCAAAGTTACGCGGTGGGGTACGATTACCCACGGTTTTTTCCTTTGATTGGAGGTAATAAGATGTAATCTTTATGAAGCATTCGCTGCATCTTAAATAATAAGACGACGATTATAGTGATAAACGCTGTCAAACGGTGCCATGAAATTTCACATTGAAAAATTAGCATTACCTTCAGCGTTGATCTTTTGCCCCTACATTCATCCACACTTTTTTCGGGGTGATAAGAAAGGGGAAATCGAGCAAGAAATAAAATTAAGTTGTAAAACAACTATTATCCTAGATACTAGTCTATTTTGACGAAGTTTCATTGCGTAGATACGCAGAGGGCGTGGATAACAGTGGCCAAGATCCTATAAATGGGATGGTCACTTCTGAAGATGAAACAGAAACAGTTCAGCATTCTTAGGTATAGTTGTGCTTAAAGAGGATAAACGCAATTGTGAATTTACACGTTAAAGATGAAGGTAAGAATCACAAGTTTACTTTCCCACCACGTTTCAAAAATGTCAAATCGCTCAGTCATTGAATTATTATACAATTTTTCAGAAATGATTCTTTGAAAAGGTAACCAAGCAAATTGTCGTGTTCGACTTATTTTTGCAATCTGGCTGTATTTTTGGCAAAACAAAAGTTCAAGATTGTATAATGTTTGCACGCTTGAATATGTTTCAAACCAAGTGCAGAATTTCAAAACATGATGCCACACAGGCTGCAGTATAACTTGAAATCCTCATGGCACATGTATGCGAACGTATACATGTACATATTTTTGAGCTGATATTGAATTATCAAATTGTGTAACATCACGTCCCACAAATATGAGTTAGTATAATAACTTTCAAACTCTCAATTCCAAAATACAGTGTAGGATCGAAAAGTAATAATAATAATTATTATTGTAACGCACGCATTAAGGGAATTTGTGTATTATCAATAAAACTATCAATGATATTAAACCGTTTGGTTGACAAACAAAATTGATAAAGTAGACGAGAAGGTACTTTTAAAAATGATCAATTTTCGAAGTAAATGTATCCAGTTTAACGTTTCTTTTTTAAAGGTCGCACGTGTTTACGAGACATTTTCAGTAAATATAGAAATTCGATAATTTTACAAACGAGAATTAACGTTAAAAATAAAAAAGTTCCATTACATAGCTGTCAAATAATTCTATCAAGTTTCAAACGTGTCGGTCCAAGAAAATATCTCGATAAAATTTCTTTCATCAAAAAGTTTCAAAACTTTGCTATGAGCAAAGTCTGAGAATGCTGGAAAGGTGATGAGATATGTGTGTAATACTACAACTTTCTGCAGAAATAATCCTTCTGAATTTAATTGTGTTTTCGGTTGCAGTTTTTCATAGCAGTCACCTGTCTCGTACTGGCACTATTTGTCAATGTGATGGCCTATGGGCAACAGGATGCAATGAACTACAATGACAACGTCCACCTTTGGTCATCTGAACTTCAAAACAAAGTGGAGACCCCTGAAAATTCCAGATCAAAACGGGCAGTGGACCTAAGGACCCTACGTCAGCTCATGAACAACATCGCATTTAGCGAATATTACAGACTCAGAGGTCTTGAACTGTTGGGAACTTTGGGAATGGGCCATGGAAGACCAGGAGGATTACCTGCAAATCCTCCAGGCGCAACACAAGCCAATAGTCTCACAAGTCTCTCAGTTCCCAGCAGCGCTCTATTACAAGCTTTGGCTTCATCACAATTGGCGAGCATCGCAGCCCCACCAAGCACAATGTCCAACTCATTCTCCAGTGGAGGAGGAACAGGCTCGGGGAAAAACGGAATGTTCAGTTTTCCATTGAGAAGTGATGAATTTCAACGATTTTTTGGCACAATTTCCAGAAGCAGAAGTTCAAATAGCCGAGGATGATGACGCGTCATGGTATCCTCTGAAGCACTGTAGACGAAGAAGTAGAACCTGTATTGAATTTATATAATCCTGTGCCCCGTAGACAGCATGTGTAAGTGAATTTTTTAAAAATTGAAAACTGCTCAAAATTTGTGAGCAAAATAGAATATGGGAAGGCACTGTCTTGCTGAAATTCAATCTTTCAGGGAAATTACTAGCTAAACAATCAGAAATGATGTGGGATAATGTGGCTATTATCTGTTTGACATCATTTGTACAACACTAAAATCATTTCTAACTAATTAATGTACATTTAGTTGTTTGGCCTACAACGTAAAATTTAAAATTGTTTGACAAAAACTCTGAAAATATAAACGAACAAATTGACCGAAATAAGGCAATGTATTGTCAAATTTAAATTTTAAGAAATTTTATACATGTATAGGAAACGAAAGAACTGAGGCCCCCCCTAAACGCAGATGAGTACATGTACCGTGACCTAAAGTTCGCCATCTAAAACTTAGACGTAATTTTGGGTTGTCTTTAAACAATTTTTATTCTGTAAAGAAACCATTAATATGCTTGTGTTTATTAGAAACCAGTCATCAAAATACCCGTTAGAAATATAAAACGTGATATATGGTTACTGTAAATATTTTATCCTACTACAAATATTGTAAACAAAATCATCAATGTATCGCGTAGACAACAAAGTAATATGCAAATGTAAATATTTTTTAAACAAATAAACCTTATCATTTTATTATTTAAGCGTTGCCATAATTTAATCAAATTACAAAAGCAGGACACATAACGATATTGTAGCATAAACCGGGGTCGAATATGAAATCTCAAGGCCTGAATCAAGTAAGTAACTTTGTGTTCACAAATTGCATAATTTACGCATTTTATGATGCATCACAGTATTGCTTTAATTTTCTGTTATAATTAATTTAGTAAACAGACGGCTTGATAATGATTGGAAGTAATGTTGCAAATGGTTTGATTTTATTAACATGGCGAGTAGTTCGATTAATTGTAAAATTAAAGGATAACAATAATTACACTTATCGAAATTATGACCTCAGTTATTTACTGATTTCCGCAAAGATGAGTAGTTTACAACGTGATATTCGTTGATAAAAACTTTTTAAAATATCTTGGTAAACGATTTTCTGTTACGATGAAAAAAATTCTTTGCTTTACACAGACAGCAGAAACTGTCAAAACTAAAACTGCACCGCATCAAGCAGAAACGTCTAGTGGATCAACATTTTTCTTGTCTAAACAAAAACAACACTAACTAGTATTCCCAGTTATGTTCAAAAATAAAACAAAATAAAAAGCCGCCTAATTGCCAAGAAACAAGTTCAGGAGTATTTCCAATTATTTCTCATCCAATGAAATGTAGGGCATTGCAAAGATCAGGTATAAAACTAGTATAGGGATCGTTGTACTTGAACGTGAAGAAATATCACGACAAGAAATCACGCCTAACATACCATATCTATAGCATAATACATTTACAAAAAAAAATGAAAGAAAAAAGAAAATAATGCCAATGGCAACTTATCACACACATTAATAAGCTAAACATGTGAGTGCCAATATCAGTTCAAAATGACTGATTTGGAATCAGACATTTGCATTTCAATTGACAATATTTTATAAATATTCAATTGATCAGTTTATGTTTTAGTTTATTATAACAATTAATAGAAAAATCTAGGTAATTGTCCATGTTGATTGTGGAGTTAGATATTGTACATGTACATTTACAGTAGATAAAAATCCTTCAGATAGAAAGATAACGAAAAACTGTACATGTACATGTTCACCGAACCCGTTGATTGCCTTAATATTTTTTTTTCAAAGAGAAAAACAACTGAGGTTTCTGAAGAAAATCAATGTTCAACAGAAGTCCATACAAAAATGTGTTTAGTTAGATACGCATCAGTTTGGCCGGGTAAACTGTATGAAAACACACCAACTAGTTATCCTTTTATTTACGAGTTACGAAGAAAATTTGGATAAAAAATTAACCATGCGAAAATGCTATTCGCATCCATTTGCTGTTTCCATTTACGAAAATATCATTAAACGTAGGAAAACGATTTGTGCTTAGTTTTAAAATTTACGGTTTTCTGACTGGTTACAACAAATGTGTTTTAAATTCATATAAACGTACTTTGAAATGTCATAAAAACTGAATTTGAAAGCTTTTTCATCGACTTGCATCCGGCTACAAGTGTACTACACGTGTACAATTCAAATACTTGTAAGTTTTTTAATAAAATTCACAGCATTTTTTCAACTACAATTTACGTGGTTCTCCTATTACATTCCTCATTTTCATCAATTGTCAAATCATGACATGCAATCATGGCTTTCTTTTACTCTCCTAAGTTCACAAATTTAAACGTAAATAAGGAATTACAATATCTAATACATGTACATCACGTGTTATGTTGTCGAACATTTCATGTCAAATGCAACAAAAATGAAATGCTTCATAAAGAGCATGGTTTATTTTCTGAAATTTTCGAGAAATTTATTGGCCTACATACTTAAACATGTAACTTCATGTATTAATATTTTTTCTAACCTGTTAATAATAAAGCACGGAATAATTTTGCCGTGAGATTATTTTTACACTTTACAGGAAGTCCATTTTTCCCCCGTTATTACATACGAGCAGTTTACCATTGACCCTCAATGAGCATCTGACATTATTTTTAAGGGTTGGAAAATCATTGTAAGCTGAAAATAAATCACAAAAGAGTGAACTTTTATAACCCGCAATTAACCAAGAAAGATTTCTGAGTACACTTTTGTATGAAGTTGAACAATGAAGGCATATTGACCCTCACTAATCAAGGAAATGAGAGAAAAAATATCTCGTGTGCAGTATATATAAACTGATATGAATTAGACACACTTCAAAATCCCTGGATCGCTGGAGTAACGAGTCTTTGGTTCACTATTTGTGCTGATTATATATAGTCAATAAATTCATCTTTGAACATCTTTGGAAACCATAGTAATGAAGGTAAGTGAGTATGCAGTCTAAATGAAACCTTCTAAAATTAAAATTATTCTGTAAACCACAAGTTACAGCTTCTTGTTATGAACATATCATCAACAAGAGGAATTACCAGACACGGTAATTCTAAGACTTAGATCAAAAGACATAAAAAGAAGTACTGGACAGAATATTATTGTTATCATAATCATATCTGCATATTATATTACGTTCGTCTACGCACGAATGGGAGATGATGATCAAGTACAGGTTGAAGAACCATGTGCATGTTCTTGCATATATAATTTAGGTTATTAACACATACATGTTTGGAACATCTTTATGCGAGCATAATTATCGTCGCATAAAGATTTGGTTTCCATGAAATGGATGTAACACTAAATTTATTATCGTAAGCAGTTATACAACTGGACGTTTTACATAACGTCCTGCAGTAAAACAAATATCATAAACAAGTTTTTGGAAATATTTCAACAATAAATTTGCTAAAAATGCATTATTTTAATTGTATAAAAATTAGTTCTTTTATAGAAGTGGAAGTTTGTATTGTGAGCCAGTAAGAATCCTGGTACATGTTTTTGTGCTTCAAATAGAGTTGTAAAACTTCCTAAATCATGCTAAATGTATTGTTTCGGTTCATTTCTCTTTAGCTTTTCACAATTCGAAATCAGAAGTGTACGTGTGCGTGAATTTATGTTTAATTCAACAAAAAATATAAAAAAGTAGGCCAAATTTTGCGATTACAACGTTACGTTATTCGGGTGAGGTCTTCAATTTTATCAAGCTACAAGTTCAATACCAAAATTACACTATATAGGTGTGGTTGTCAACAATTAACGTCATCCTATAACCAAATGCTTGTAAATTGAAAATCTTGCAGGTATCATATGTTAAAATCAACCAGACTACAGATAATTCTTTTTATGTAATTTCACCACATATTATTAGATAGCTCAGAACTATAAAAGTTTTTTTTAGTTTTTCATTAATTAAGGAATTTCGATATACGTATATGTTAATATTTTCATCTGGGTAATGAAGATATGCAACAAGTAATTGACTCTAATTTCAATTCGTAAAGCATATTAATTTAAATACACTACACCCGTTATTCCAACACACTTCTATGAATGCCAAAAAATTAAGTGTAACAATGGTATGCTTTATGAAAGTAAACTTGTTACTTTGTTCAAGTTCTTAACCTTTTATCAATGTGTTACAAAAACATTCCAGCTTTTTGAAAGTTTTTCTTAATTGAATTTCGATTTTCAGATTGCATTTTTCACCTTTGCTTTCGGAATTCTTTCGACATGGGCAACACCAGCATCGCTCAACAACACCGTAAATCTACAAGATTTCGCGACACATGATCCAAGAATCTCTAAATTTTCACCAATATTCTGGAGAAAGTCCGAGTCTATGCAGATGAAAACTAATTCCGAAGGAAGATCAGCTCGCCAACCAAGGGGCGTCAACTTAAGTAGTTTGCGAAAACTGGTCAACAATGTGGCCATGAGTGAATATTATCGAATAAGGGGCCTTGAAACCTTAAACACATTGGGCATTTTGAACACTCGTCCCAAGGAAACCATGCTGACGTCTGCATCTTCAATACTTCCTCAACAAGAACAAGATAGTCCCAACAGAAGCAAGATTTTCCAGAGATTGTACGACATTTATCGAAAAGATAAAACTATACATAATATCTTTGACTATTTGGGGGATGGAACAAAATAATAAGATATTCAAAAAGTGTAAACAACTTCCATGAATTTGTAATATTATTGCATGTGTTAGGCAATCTGTACATGTACATGTAGATTGCTATTTAATGCACAATTTTTAAAATTTGAATATCTTATGAAGGGTGTCTTTAATTTCCATGCTGATTCATAAGACTGTAATTGGAATTTTGCCACAAAGTCCCCTGTCATGTATGTAAATATGGCAACAGTTTCATGAATCCATAATTTGTCTATACTGTATGTAGTCAATCAAACAACTAATCATTCAACTTATTCAGTATCTGCCAAAAGATGAAATGCAGAATAGAATGCATTGAATATTTTATGACATTCGGTGTGATCAACTACATATAAAAAATTATGAACTCGTAGACTTATATGAGTTTTTTTTGGTAAATCTACAAACGTATTCGAAGAGATATAATACGAGCATATAATAACAATTAATTCTTCCGGTAACCCACTAGAATTCTGACACCGAATTCCATTTGAAAGTTACTTGTCCGATAACATAAACACAAGACGTTCTATAAACAGTTTTACACTTTTTTTAAAGGTGTATTTTTAAATTTGTTTTATTGAAATAAAACCCAATGACATTATATTAAAGTACGTACGCTGGCTATAAATGTACATGTATGTATATAAAAGACGTTAGATGTACAAGGCTTATGAAGTTATTTGGATTTCTCATGTACATTTATCCAAGTTTATTTAGAAACAACTGTTACGAAGTCGGTCTGGTTATACACTGTAGATATATGGAAAACATACACTCACATACATGTATGTATGTTTTCATTAAATGAGAAAAATTACTGGGCATTGTCCTATGTTTATTGCATAAACTTTCGTCCTCTGATTATGAAATGGGAACGCCCATGAAATTTTGACCTGTTCTGACGTCATTCATGAGAAAATAACAAAACAGGAATTCGTAATCATGGACTACACCGTTTTATCTAATAGAAAGCTTTTTTAAATACATGTAATGCTGAATGCTAGTCCACGTCCAGCTCATTACAACAGTATGTTACCAGTCTGAAAACTAATTTGAAACAATTATCAAAAAACGTTTTGTTGTGCAGATGTATCGCTATCACGTTTCATGGATAATAAATCACAAATTTACATCATGTGGGGAATGTCAAAAAATAACTTTTTTAAGTTTTGTATTCTGGACATGTTTGTAACAAATGTAATATGCGACATATTGAAGTAGTAACAATAGCATCATTTTTATATAGTGTAAGTTACTAACAATTTACACGATTGCTTAACAGGTTTTAATATGTCTTATCAAAGCCAAATGTCAACGACGGTCATAAACGCCTTGGTTGTTTTACTGTTTACGTTCTCTTGTTTCTAAACCTGAATGCCCGGTCTGTATTTTTAAAATTCGCGGATTATGTTATTAAAGAGGTTACTACAAAGCTCTGCATTAACAAATCCAAACAACTTGAAATTTCCTTAACGCAAGCGTCATTATTCAGCAGTATGACCTATATTCACTTAGTTTCACTACATTTTTATTTTTAAATTTAGTTCATGAAAATTCTCCTAGAGGTACTTAAAAGCAATCAGGCGCCTCCTGGTGATGTTTTACAACAACAGCTGCGTGTATAACATTATTTGATTCGTTTGTTTTTTAGATTTTATTCCGAGAGGCAATTTTAAATGGTCATCGGCTGATGCGAATCAACTGTCAATCATTTTTTATTTAACTTTTAATGTGGTTAGCTTCACGTTTTGAAGCGCTACATTAGCAACTGTGAAATTTAAGCATAAAAACGCTGGTCTTGCAACAATGAATGTGGGAATATCTCTATGTTTACCGGTATACGCAGTTACGGGCGTTTTCGTACAAGTTAATGACTGATGATTAATTTTTTATGTTCCCAATTGAAAAGTTCATTAACTTTACAAAAAAACAAAATACTTGCAGTGATTGGCATGCATTTTTGCCGCATATGAATGATAATCCATAATAAATGTTAATAAATGTTAGAACGAGTTATAATAGCAGACCAATATTTGCATTATATGCGCATGTAATCATTTTTCACAATTTGATTACATTAAGTATCATGGAAATGGAGCGGGATGATCTTGACAGCATAATTGTAAGACAGGACTACACATAACCCAATAGCTAGTATGAAAATCAGAGGTCTTATATTATAAAAGACGTCGAGTTTACGTCCGCACAACAAATCAACGCCATTTAAGGACTACTTTCAAAAAAATCAATAAAAAATATATCTGCATTAGGTTCAAACACATCCTACCACAGTTTTTCACTTATCATTGGTGAAATGACTATAGAACATAATTATTATCTAACATTATCTAACATTATTACTTCACTGCTGTAAAATAGCCGGAAGATGAGAGTTATTTTTTTTCTTAATGGCATTTTAAAAAAACTAGTCTGATAAGATGAATAACGGATCTCGTATCGGATTTCATTAAAACATTTTGAATATAAACGGAATCTAGTCGGAATAAAAATGATAAGGATTTGATTAGAAATTAACGGGGAAATGATAATAATTGACATTTCGTATTTCTTAAGAAAAACATTGAGAACTGATTTCAGACTCTCGATGATACAATATTATGGAAGAATATAGAACATTAAAGAATTTAATCTGTGCTTGAAGAAGCCGATCTTCATACATGGTGTGAGAAAACACGCAGTTAGCAAAATTAGCATAATGAACTATGCTTGATTTGACTGCATACATATAAGTCACTGCCTATGTTAGTATCAGAGAGGAATTTTTGAAATAAACCCCACAACGTAGGTAGAAGCAGTATGTGTTGTATACCGGATAAATGTATAATAAATGTGAGTAAAACTGAGCATGTATTCTCGTAATTTACTCATATTTAGTTCTCTCAATATGTCCACTCAAGAGTGGAGCATGTGTTCAAGCTTACAACAGTACTACTCATGTGATGCAGCGCCATCTAATGTGTGAAAATGTATGAAAGTAAAATTAAAACAAAGTAAAAGCGAATTAAAGGTATTCCGACGTCAAATTCATTACGGCATGCATAATGGAATATTTTTCATCCAATTTCTCATTTCAGAAACAGTTTAACTCGTTAGTCCGGTTTTGTAGCAAAAATCTAAATAAAGGATTGAACGTCTAGCTAACAGGACATCAAGCAGTGATCTAGTTTACGCCAATGCCGCATTGTAGAAAACGATTTACCCTATACATGTACATGTAGTTTTTATATGTAGACCAAAGAATTGCATAATGGGGTTTACCGCCTACTGCCAAAATAATAAATACATTAATATGGCACCTGTGCATGACTTGTTCCCAGTCATTTATTAACAGAAATTAACTATCAGTTAAACGCCATGATTCACCCTTATAATGGCGCAAACCTGTTGTGCATTATTATTACAGGATTTCACAAAACAATTATTTATTTATTAGTAAATAAGTATGTCCAGTTGAGATTTTTGTACGAGTAGGAAATACAATGGATTTTTAAGGCCACAAATGTCCAAGTGCAGTGTAAACTTGGATCGCTCCTCAGAAAAAAGCACGAAACCTGTCTAGTTTTTATTCCTTTCAGTTAGTTAACCTACATAAATTTGGTCCAACTGGTCCAGCATTTTCGTGTTTGACCACCGCCAACCCTGATTACGTGAATCCTAATTTGACATTTAAAAAGCATCGAGTAATCGCTTCCAAAAAAGTTTTAATCACGCAACATTAAATGTGAAGAAATTACGCTTAGTCCAATTTAATGAGATAAAAGTGAAAGTAGAAAACTGCAACGTTTGCATAATTATACATGGACGACTTTTATAATTCCATATAAGTACAGCAATGCAAGTCGATAAAAGTTGTAAGGTGATAGCAAATTATAGTTTTGTATCAAATGTATTGTAAAAATGTTAATGGAAATTCGTATAGGTACAAACAGCTAAAAATGTTCATTACTTTCTTTCGGGTTTCTACACGCTGATAAGATAGCTTATTTTAAAGCATTTCTATGATGGTTAAAATTAGTATTTAACTTTCAGCTTTGTAGTTAAATAATTTATAAGCAATGGCCAACATTTAGAAATCACAAATGATTTCCTCCCACGTTCATCATGACAACTTAGTTTATCGTTTTTCCATTTTTTTATAAAAAAAAATAGAATTCAAAACTCATTAATGAGAATACTAATTCAAACATAATGTATAATGTGTGCTAAAGTAATTATTTAAACTTTCAAAAACATGCGCAATGGATTATTTTCAACCCCGATCAGAACAGTTCATTGCTATTGGTTAATGCAAATTCATTTTTTTCAAAGCATACACACGATGACTTCTTATGATTATTGCCAGCAGTTTACCTATGTGGCATCGAGACTTAATTATACTGTGGGCAACCACTTTCCTTGTAAAGTGATTCCAGTTTGAAATTTTAAATCAGTCTGGCTCAAATAGTGATAAAAGAATGGTGACGTGTATTTTTCAACCTAAAACTGTCCGAATGCATCAGTATTGACGTTTATTAAAAAGAAGGGCTTTGGATCAAAACAGAAAAAATAAATAAACAAGTTATTTGACTTAAAAAATTATGACAACGGGGTCATTTCTTAGTGGAAAGAAAGCTCGACAGGGACGGTATTGAAATATAAGTCTCAAACTCGACGAACACAAAAATGAATAATGAAAATATCCGTGTACCATGTTATATAATAAGTTCGTAATTCCGTCAAATAAATTTCCTTAGTCATTGTTTGATTATAACCACAATAACTTAAATCTGCATCATTGTTTATTCGAGCATAATTTATTTTACTGTTCCTGTTTTATAGCTTAAACCGTTTTACCCTATCCTACCATATATCATGGTATCATATAGCATTGTTGGACGATATAAATGGCATCAAATTACAGCTATTAATATTTGTCTTGATGTAAATTATAGCAGTTTAACTATTTTTATGTATATTGCAAGGGCTTGTACATTTTCTAACTAGGGCACACATAAGCTGTAAATGTATACTGCTCATGCCAAAGCAAAACTTGCAAAATTAATTCCTAAAAGATTTAAGAGTATCCGACACTGTGAATTTGACTATACTTGTACATCGTCATATACATGTGTCTTATAAAAAAAACTAGCAGCAGTTGCTGAGTAATTTCTCAGTAATCTTATTAAATTACAATTCGTGTAACAAATCAGACATTTTTCAAACAACAATTTAACCATTATCCAACTTAAATGTCATTAGCCTATATGTAATTACTTCTCGTAAATTCTACTAAAAGTGAACTTAAAATGCAAGAAAAAAGTTTTGCTCTTGCCTTCAACATGAAACCATGAAAAATGAAATATTTATTTTGGTACAGTATAGTCAGTATTTCTGTCACGTTGATCATTTAGAGATAACAGCTGTTTTGCACTTCCATAAAGTCGAATACCTGAATTATTTTAGCTTTTTAACATCGATTAGCCATGTTTGTTTAAGAGCAAAGTCACTGGAAACGTCAAATCTGAATACAATCATAATAATTGCAAGACTGTAGGATATGCTCAGTAATAAACGGGCTTTCTAGTGTTTTAGTACTAAAATAAAGATGAATGCTTTTTTATTGAATGTTCATGCATCAGTACATTTGTGCGTTTGAAACATTCATTACTTGCAAATCTCAACAAATTTACATAATTCAGAGCTTGAAATTGACATTTTCATGCTTTGATATAGGCATCATATAGCTATCTTTAAATGTGAAGAGGAAGAGAAGATTATATCATTGCATTAAATTAGAAGCACCGGTTGATACAATAAAGGCTTGATCTAATTCCAAGAAAAGGAGCTGCATACAGGACCTTGGTTGCTTATTTTCCTAGCTAAAAAAACATAAGTAAAAAAAGCTTCCTGATACTAATATATTTTGTGCGCATCGTGGGCGTCACCGAACGAATTTTCTCCAAATCAAGTAATAAAAAACAACTTCTATTTTTCAAAGAAAAAACGTAAGCCGCTGGAGAATAGCCTACTTACACTCTGAACAAATCACTCATAAAAACTTATAATTTTACCTGCCCCAGAAAAACGAAGAGTACACCACTCATTATATACGTGACAACTTCAACCACTTCAACATTACTCGATCATAAATTCCAGTAATTTTCGAATAAAGCTTTGTTAACCATGCACGTGCTAACCTTATGAAACGAGAATACATACCCAAAATGCACTCAGATATTCATGTACAGTGCATTTGAAATGCACAGTTCTGGCGGTATGAAGACAGTAATTACACATTTAATGTAATATTCTCACGTAAATGCATTCAATACGATAACTAAAGTATCACGCATATTATGCATATAATACGTTAATGTGTCTTATAAAAAAATTATATTTACAATGAATATAAAACACACATTATTTGAACTATGAATTTTCAAATCTAACGATTTTTCACATTTTAAGGAGTAACCTAATAGTGCACATGAAAAAGTAATTAAACGGATAGCAGAAATTTTTCAAAATTTTGTGCTCTATTAAAACTTTAAAACGTAATGACTACATATAATATCTTAAAATTAAATATTCCGTTTAGCTCCACACAAGGTTACTACATGCCGAAGAATAACCAATAAAACCATTAATAGCAATGTAGCGTAACATATGAAATTCAATGCATGTCTACTGTAAAACTACCCATATACAGGGTACGTTATAGGACTTCTCAAATACTGAACCAGCTAACATTAATACTTCAATTTTACTTACAAACGAGGGCCTACTTGTTGACAGGGAAAAGTTTCTAAGATATTTTGAAATTCAAATAACCTAACTGGAAATGAAAATTCGGAGCAATGAATTTTTAAATTGATTACAAGTTGAAAACATCGCCGTGATTGCTGATAGCTGGAATAGACATAGCCTAGATCTCATTTCATATCTTAAAAACTAACAAAATTCAAATTTTTCCAAACGTCTCCCAAAAAAACTAACACGTGTAGCATCTAATTGTTAAGCTCGCCTGCCTAGTAAATGGACCATTATGAATTACGTAATTCAGGCGTTTACTTATTACGGTACATACAGTTTAGCTAATAGAATTCCATACATGTAGTGAAGAATTGTAAATACTGTACATGTCTATCACTTTGAAAAATCAAAGCTACAAACATTTGAGAAAATACCATGATCCCGGCGAATTTCAAAATTCTTAAAGTCAGGTAACCTTAGGTAAAGAGTGGCTCAAAAACTCTTTAATAAATGGAATCAATTGAATCGATTGAATGATATAAATGAATCGATCGACATTTTTATACCACTTCATTTGACATTGAGGCCTTGGTCAACGCAGATAAAAGTAATTTGAGTGAGGGTAACTTTGTACATTTCATTCAAGTTGAATTGTGACTCGTTTTTGAACAGCGAGAAGATTGTTTGCGAAAGTAAGGAAACTGAAGTTGTGTCGCATTCGCAAAGAAGGTTTCATAATTTCACTTTCAATGCACAATATTCGAAATTCTCTTCTGGTATAACTAATATTGCTACGTAAACTAAGTCCCAATTTCAAGCAAATTGAATATATTTAAGGTCATTTAAAGTCTAAATATCATTACAGATTCTTACAATGGTCTTAACCGCAATGAATCAAACGTGGAGACGTTTTGGTGTTTTTAATGTTTAACGATTCCAAATCATGAACATTTCATTAATCAGTGTTTCAGTTAATAAAATTGGCTTCTTTTTCTGTGCACAATACCGTTTTCAGCGTACTTAGTTTTATTTACGATTCCTACCTATAAGATTGTAGCATCTCGCTTAAAAGAACATACTGTGCAGTATATCTCAAAAGTCTGCAACTGAATAAGCCCGTAAGTAGGAAAACCGTTATTCGGATTTGAGCAGGTACCCCTAGGAGATTCTGTTGGCCCACAAACAGCTTTCTCCTAACACCTGCTGGACGTGATCATATTTTTGTGCACTGCTTAGGTATTTAAGGCGAGGGCGGGGTTATGGGTGGAGATTTGAGATGACCAAAATCTCGTTTTTCCGAAGAGATTTGCCCTAAGAACGGAGCAAAAAAACCTGAATTCCGTACAGGGTTTGAGATAATTTGAAATAAGCGATGCCCGCTGATGTGTTTCAATTAGTTTGACCGGCCAATGAGGGCAATACGACCGTTAAAGAGTCCACCCTTCGAGGGAAAGTGGAAATAAAAATTTGGAGAAACTGAAAGAGATGCTCGAGGGGAAATAGGAACGGAAGAGAAAGGGAAAAAAGAGCAGAGTAGGGCGATAGGCTGAAAAAACGAGCAGAAACCACGTGTGAAATGGGAAATTAAACCGGAAGTGCCGGCTTTTTTTCCAGACCCTTGATTCGGAAACCACGTGGTGAAAGGTTGAGCCTAAAACGATGACGTCGTGATGACCATCGCGCCGCCAAGCACTGGTCAAGAAGAATGGGGAGGAGTGGTCAGTGCGCATGCGCAGAACGCTGGCATTTCCTGGATATTTTGCTATAAAAGCTTGCTGTCAAATAATTCCAGTATTCATTCCGATTTCTCCACTTTCGCTTCATACAGCGATAACAATTTGGCTAAAGTCGCTTGAATTTTGAGGGAAAATGAAGGTTTTCTTAGCGGTAAGTACGAAATTGTCATTACAATTACAAGCAGTTCTTAGCATTTGAAAAAATCCAAAAATCCAAATCAAGATGAGTTGAACACCGAACTGATCACAACTTGCTGATCACACTGATCACAAACGAGATGAATATCCAACTAATTGTCCTAATCCATATCTGCTCACTCGCCTAAACTTTTGGCAATCCTAACCCTACTCTTCAGTCATTACGACAAAATAAGTTATGACTTCTGCTGTTGTATTTAACTTTAAAATGTGAAAACCTTATTCATTTTTATCCATTTTCAAATTTATTTTATCCAAAAGCTTAAGAACAAATTGCTGATTATCTGTTGATTTCAACAGGCCAATGTCAGGACTTTTCCTCCAGAAGGGCTGCACTGAACGTTATTATGCAAAATTGATTAGTTAGTTTTGATAAATTCAATATGAAGCATTATGCGTAAATATCTGTGCGAAAAAGTTTAAAGCAATTCAAGACTTATTTTCCTAGTCTCGAAAAAGTTGCAGTAGTGAAAAACTGAAGATCGCAAATTCAGTTATTTCCGAAACGTAGAAATGTACCCAAATTTACTTTGTACTTAGATATTATGTAGCATCGCGGATGACAGTTATATATATAACTTTTAAAAACTGTCACTTCAGTTTATAAGATACTTTAAACTTAAAGTGTGCAAATTTGCAAACTCAAATATGCACTTGGAAAATGATTATTGGAAAGTGGATATACTAATCAAATCCGTGCTAAAATGATGTACATTGTATTAAATATTTCGGAAGAGTTTTTCCAAAAATGTATTGTAAAGTCCTGCTGATGTGTTTCCTGATCACATGATAAAAACCTAAAGGGGCCCACCTGGTGAGCAAAATGGTAAATCTTCCACTTCCTGTATTCCCTTAAGTATTCTCAACTCTTAATTAAATTCCAGTCAAAAAAAGTTTTCAAGTAAAAAATTAGATGATCCAATTCACAACAGCTATTTTCTGAGCTGCTAATAACTGAGGTGTTGTTCCAGCGCTTGTTTGGGCAGTAACTGAGACAATGGGGTCATTTTGTAATTAAACGATGCCACTATCCACGTTAAAAAATGAGGAAAACATGGGTTTGTGAGAATAGGTGTTGCCGATGGGCGTTTGACCATTATGCAATTTTATTATCAATTTTTTTTCTCTCCTTGAAAAACCTATCAAAATCTAGGAAGCATACTTTTACTTCCTCACTTACACGGTTTTCCACTCGATAAATTTCGCATTTTTTGAAAATCCTCACTCGCAACTGTTCACGTTGAGCTAGCTGCTCCAGGCCAGCCAAATTCGCTTAAATTTTCATGCGGGCATCACGTTTTGATAAGTAAACTACTTTTTTTATAACAACAATTTCCATTTCTGGAACTGCAATCACGTCTGACCCAAATCATGGCGGATAAAAATTACGATTTGCATAAAAATATACCTTTTCCTTATTACGACACTCGCTGATACATGTCTTTGTTAAGGACCATCGACAACAGGAAAACGAAAATATCGTTATAAATCAACTATTCGAATCCTTACTACCTGGGGTCACCCGTAAATCATTGTTTTGCATCATTGCTCTTATTTCCGATGAACAAAGATTTTATGAACATAGCGTACACCAATTCGCATACAAACTTCTTATATGGTCAGGGCATTGAAGCAGACGGCATCAGTTCCTTTCATCAACAGAAGACTTGAATTTGACCAGGATCAATGTGCTAAACGACTTGCGAGATAATCAACGAAATGTTTCGACATATCCCATAACTCCTTATAGTAATGCTTCTTTGATACTTTAGCACAGTGTTGAGGTGCACTGTTCAACATTGTTAAACTTGGTTCATAGATGATGTTGCATTGGATCGTTTTGAGATGCAAGTCTTCACTGTTTTACCATCATGACACTTGATCGATTCTTCTTCAATAACATTTTTACTTTTTTTCAGTCCTGCCTTTTGGGAGTTTTGGTGTGTGCACTGGCCGCCGAGTCTGGCGAGAACGAGCGTTACGCCAGGGGGCGACAGGCAGTGCCCCAAGCGGCGCCCAGAGGCCGCGGTTACCCCTTTAGGGACCAACAACAAGCTGCCAGCTCTCGCAGCGGCGGCTATGACAACGGCGGTTACAGCAGCGGTGACAGCTTCATCGGTGCCGGTCTGGGCAACATTTTGGGCAGCATCCTCAAGGGCCTCACCGGGGTCGGGGTCAAGCTGGGTCTTAACCTCAACAACGAGTTCTACAGGGTCAAGGGAGGTTACGGAGGCGGCTATGGCGGTGGTCACGGTGGCGGCTATGGCGGTGGTCAAGGAGGCTACGGTGGTGGCCAAGGAGGCTACGGCGGCGGTGGCCACGGTGGATACTAGATGTTGCTCAGCAGTTGCCAAATTCACAAAGTCACAAACCTGACCGATATTACATATGAACTATGGCTGGGGCAGGATTGGAGTGTGATCCAAAACTAACCCATTGCGATGAGTTTTCTATCACATTCGCCATGTCCAAACTGTGTGGGACAAGATGACCGACTGCTCAATGCGACCATTGGCGGCGCCTAAACCCACTACCAGAAAATGGTCATATCGGTTGTCCACAGTTGCACTTTTTTTTCAAAACGGAATCTATGGTGAGCTTAGGTGTGGTCCAAAACATCGCAACGTGGACTCCTACATGGAAAAACTTCCGCAATTAAGAAATAAGTTAAGCTTCAGGTAAATCAGTTTTTTGCAACCCAAAACTAGAAACTCAAGTTTGGCTGCAGGTTGTACGTACGACTGTCGATTGAGTGGGGGAAATCCTGTAGAGAAATTCATCCCCCACTTAATGAACACTTTGCGCGGTTTTGCACCGGGTGAATGTATAGCAGCTATTTTTTGATAATTTGGGTGACACAAAGCGAAACCCTCAACAGGCCTAAGTGTGATTACAGTAGTGTTCCTGGAGCCCTTAACCGTTATTATCATTACGTCATTGCGTTTTTTGTCAGTTTTTTACTGGATGTGTAAGTGTGTGTCTCTTTCAATAATGCATGACTGTTTCATAACGATCATCACAGATATCATCCCATAATACTCTTACTTCCATATCTTACATTTCACAATTTATGAATGATTTTGCTTTAGTACTTTCAGTTTTCTATTAAATATTCACCTAATGCCAATACATAAAGGTGCAATGTAAAACAAATGACCTCAGAGAAATTACAAAACTTCAATGAAACCAATCGGAATTTTTTCGGTTTCCGACATAAGTTTTTCTAAACGTTATATTTTATACTATACGAGGAAACATTTATTTTGGGGGCGTTTTAGCCCAGTTGAAATTGAAGATTTTTCGGAAAAATTAAAATACTCACTTTCATTCTACCAATTATTTATTTCCCACAAATCCCTCATGCTTTTTCATTCAATAATCTCTACTTGTTGGAAA
Organism: Cylindroiulus punctatus; assembly: GCA_034695085.1. Taxonomy (NCBI): domain Eukaryota; kingdom Metazoa; phylum Arthropoda; class Diplopoda; order Julida; family Julidae; genus Cylindroiulus; species Cylindroiulus punctatus. The sequence continues at coordinate 26,525 of JAQFYZ010000009.1, forward strand.
GCCTTCGATAGAATCTTGCACTTTCTTACCTTCCCCTTCTAAATAATTACTACCTAATTTAACTATTTCTATTATTTATAGTCTTGGGTGCATTTTCCAACTCTAGAAACTGCTTATCTTGTTTTCGTTGTCTTGTTCAGACCATTTTCTTGCAATTTCATTTCCTAAACTGAACCTAAGTATCTTGTGTCCAAATATTAATCATAAAAAGGAATTTTCGCTGATGAAATGGGACTAAATTTCACCGTAACGGGTATTATGTGGTTTCTGTTAAAAAATTGTATGATATTAATTAACCGATGTATTCCTTGTAAAAACTCAGAACTTTTTGCATTTTGTTGCCACATGCACCACTCACACTATCATTTGATGTCATGGTTGTAACGTATCATTATTTTTGTAATAAATTGTTATATGTGTTAAATACGATGTGCTTATAATGCATTATTATGTTAATCACATAGCTGTTGCATATCTGCCACAACTTCCTATTCTTAGTAGGTCTGATGGCCCACATTATCTAATATTAATGAAATATCAACTGGACCAGGTCACGAATTTGAAACGCAGTTTTTGGATAACCAGATTTCAAAGCAAGCAGTAGTAAACAACTTTTTATATTGTGTTAATTCAATTTAAAATATACAATGTTTGCAATAATTGGTTATTCCCTAAAAACTTGAAAGTAGAGAACGCTTTTTAAAGGCGAATTTTCCTGAATGATGGTATCATCAATATTTTTAACGATTCACACATTCCAAATTAAATACAACAGTTTGTCAGGATCACAACGATAATATTTAACTCCTCAGGCTGTATATGTATGGGTTAATATATATCAAAACTTAAGTTATTGTAATTAGTCAATTCAATTCAATTCAACTCAGAATGTGAATAGCATGTGGAAGGGGGTATAATCCATCAATCTACTCAACCTACTTTATTCATGGTTCATGTTGATGACTATACGAAAAAATCAGCACCTAAGTTTGGAAAGGTGAAGTTTGAAAACTTGGACAGTAATATGCCCAATAACGCGGCACAGATCCAGTATATACCAATTTTCCAACATTTGGGAAAACGCATGAATCGAAACCGAGAATCCGAGATGTACATTGTATGCTTTCAAATGTCTTGAAAGTGTAGGGATAATATGGAATAGGGAACACGGGGTTAGGTGTTCTTGCATAGTTCGGGCACATTGACGAATGGTTCTGTGATTAACAGTCAACCGAACTAGAATAAGCTTCTGTCTTACTAAAAATTAAAATAATTTGGACTTACCCATCCTAAGACGACATCGACGCCATAACCGGACCTTGTTGATGTTCGTTGAAGGTGCGACGATAGGAATTGTCATCCATTTATTACATTCCAACTTTTGACTAGCGATAAACGGTCAACGGAGGTCGTTTGGTTTATGGAATCATTCGTGGAACGAATCGACGACGTACTGTAACCTTTTTTTTTTGCACAGCCGTGGCACAGCATTCGATAGTTCTAAGCAGACAGGCAGTAGAAGTGAGACTTAATTGGAGTCTACGTGTTCTTCTTTTGGCAGGGGTCAAGGTTGAGATTACAAATGTGATGGGCCACAACAACCTTGAATCATAGATGACAGCTATGGCGTTTAGGGCGCCCTCTGTTCCATGAAACCAAAGGGCGCCCTAAACGGAATTTTTACCTGCTATGATTCAAGGTTATTGTGGAAGCCACTTGTTCCAATTAGACGTTATGACCTCGTTGACGCACGGTTCATTTATAGCGTTTCTTCCTTCTTTGAAATTGCTCCAAGGTTAAATAGAAAGTCAATTCGGCACAGCACCAAGGTACACTGTACGTAATAAATCTGAAAATGAAAAAGAAAATGGATAATTATTTTTATGCAATCTGCAGTGTGGATGCGGTGATAATTATAGTAATGAAGATCGTGACTTGCACTCCGTCTGCATAATGCATCAACGGATACACGAATGTCCGAATAAAGCGGGAATTATATTAGAAAAAGTCGCAGCAAATTAGCAAATCGCACTGCGCAGATCAAACGAAAGTTTTAAAAACGATCGAAAGTTTAAGTTCATTTTTGTGCCTTTTATAATAGTTTGTTATGGGCGTGCTTTTTCCTAACGATAGTAAAGCCCTACTACATGTACATGTAGATACTCATCGCTGCAAAAAAACGTTATTTAATGTTTATTGAAAGTATTAACGGTAGGTTAAACATTCGTTTAGCTAAACTACTGTACGCCGAAAATTCCGATTGCTTAAATTAACCTTTGTGCTTTTAATAAACAACGTTTATTTTGCATCGCTAAGTACACTGTACATGTATCTAGGAGGGTTTACTTTCGTTAGGAAATCGCACTTGCATAACAAACTTTTATTAAAGGCGCAAAAATGAAATCAAACTTTCTTGTGTGCGCAAAGTGTCTACTGCATTATAACCTGTTCATTTACATTAGGAATATCTACATGTATCTGCATGTACAGCACATGTACAAGTACATGTACATGCATGCAGACAAATCTTAGATCATCGTACAATTTTAATAAACAGTCAGTTTGACAAAAATTAGTAGCAAATGTTGGCAAAAATTAACATACAGTACATTCATGTACATGTAAGTATATGTATAGGAATTCTTGGGACAAATATTTGGCAAACTGAAAAAAAACAACGCCCCTACCCCCTACACCACAGGGTACTGAGCTGAACTGAATTGAACTAAAACGGAAACAGTTAGCAGTTCTAGTAATACAGCTTTTTGTGATCCTCAACATATTTCTTTATAGTGACATAAAAATTCTAATTATCAGAGGCAAGTTCTACGACCGGGGTTGGGCAGGACAAGTGATCGAAATACATGTAAATGTCCATTAAAATCTAATTGCTGTTACTTTGTGAATAAACGTGCTTTTCAGACTTTTTGCATTCATCAGCATGATAATAGACATTAGCAAGTGATGGACATTTAATGGACTTTTCACTATCAGAAAATATAACTTATTGCATTATCAAGTTCTAATTTGTCAGCATGAACTGACAACAGGACGAACGAGCTATCAAAATGTTTACTGCAAATTTGTCTTCCGCATTTTTGCCCGTTTAATGAATTTGCATTATAATATAGGGCTTTTGATAATATCATATTTTGGCGGAAAAAGTTCTGAAAAGTAGGTGCGCATCGTATTGAACGCCAATTACCAGCAAGATAATCTCAAGCTAAATAAAGCTGTTACGAGTCACTTACACAAAGGACACAATTTGATCACAGTTTACATTTTCCAATTTTACATGAAATCATAAATGTTTACATATACAGTGTATTTTTTTGCATGCATACAATATCTGTTATGCCAAATCCTGTACACCTACATCGGTACCCGTGCTAAGCACTCTCGTGAAACACTTATGTGAATAAATTTTATGAACATATATAAGTTTTATGTAACACAAATCGGTTAATTTGAAAAAATATTGTCTTCAAACCACGTTCCATTTTGAACTACTTCTACAAATGTGTTTTCATTATAACGTCATAACGCCATGCTTCTTCATCGATATCTTTTTATTTTCCTTGTATAATTATAACAATTTTTAAGATTGTTTTCTTTTGTTAATTGGAAAGTATATTTTGCCAATGCAAGCATTTATTATCATCTCCGAACGAAATAAACACTATTAAAGGGGTCGTCCTAATACCCCAATTTCCCAACAGGAGTGTTCCCAGATTGGCCATTCATCCGTGTACGTATGAAACGAAAGTGTTTTTCATTGCGGAAATTAGTGAAGAGTGGTAAAACGTGTTACCAGCTTGAATTCTGCACATAGTCTTGCATTTTAGTAGCATTTTCACTTCATGAAATACCTGGTATACAGGTGCATTGTATTAGTAGCACTCATATCAGACCGAAATGCACTAACTAGGCTTCTTTGGTCAAAGGCAAACGACTGGCTATCAAAAAACCACGTGATATAATAAGCATTTTGCTCAACCAACATGTTAGTTTTTAATATCTCTATCGGAGTTTTTCGTAATATGTAATTTCCTTCCGAGTTTTGAACCTGTTTGAGCAACCTTTCCATGCTCTGATTTTTTGTCGTTTTTAGAAAACAAAGTTGCCATTGTCTACGAGAAAGTTAAAAGTAGTCATGTTCATTTCACCGTAGAAGTTACTTGACAAAGGAACCTTCTCACTGACCACCAATGACCATCTACTGGACTAAATGAGCACATTTGTCGACCTCACAACTCACATCGTAAATACTTCGTTCACGTTGTACCTTATTTCTGTACAACATTTTCATGCAATTTGGAGTTAAGGTTTCAACATCCCACCAGAGCAGCCATTCACAAGAGATGTACTGCTGTTAACTTGTCACAAAAATGAATTCTTGGGTGAGTACTATTTTTGCACTATTTTTGTTACTATTTTCGTAAGAATTATGAAGTGCATGGGACAAGAATACGATTTAATAGTTATCTAAATGTTACCTTTCTAAACAAATGTTACATCTCCCATCCGTAATATTACTTAGAAACGAAAACATTGAGATATAAAATATTACTTATAAAACAGACATGATTTTATTCTCTACCTGAAGGCCTACTTGCCTTCAAAAAGACATTTTTCAAGCCACAATGCAATTATGATATTTAGAGAATTTGAATACATTATGTAACTTGACGAAAAACACGCTTATGATGTGCAAAAAAAAACAGAAAACAAGGAGGGAAATAAAAAGATTTTTCAATACATAACATTTTACTTGTCGATCATATTGGATGTTGTAATTGATGTTACTAGAATCCTACCCAGTTCGTTTAATACATGTACATGTATAGCATGCATTAATGCTGCGTTGAAATCATTAGAGATCGATCATAGAAATCGTTGAATCTATCAAAATAATTAAAAAGCGTCGATATCGTTATGTCAGTTTATCGATAAGCTGTAACTCATGGTGTATCGATATTCATGGTGAATGGTTTCTTAAATAACCGGTTAAATGACATTTTCTAGCTCATCTGCAGTAACGTCAACATAATCCGCTTTATGATTATGTACACTTCCTTTGATGTACAGAACAATTATTCTAATTAACATGAAGTAACATTCCACGTGCTGAAAGTCAAATTTTGAATTACTGAACTTTTTCACCATGCATCTTTTAGCATATCACAGTTTGATGAAAATAACCCAAAGTGTTGATTATTTTGCAAAATATCATTGTTAAATTAGGAACAATTTGTCTTTCCAACAATTTTTACGTTAATCTGATCATATTAAGAATTCTTCAAGAAAGTAAAAAAAACTTCAGTTGTGTTGATTTCGTTCATTGAAAGGGAAATTATTTGTTTTTGCTTTTGCCAGAAAAAAATCACATCTATCTTTCTATCTTCTTCTCTTATCACATTCTATCTTTGTAAAATGAAAATCAGATCTGACCTAACAACACACTTGTGAATCTTCCAAACATAGTAATTATGACGCGTGGCTTCTCGTCCTAATTTTCTCATAATTATGATAATTCATTAGTTTGTCCGTGATGTTTGGTGAAACGCTCTGTAAATTTTGCCTTTATTTTCACAATTTGTAAAATGGTTTTGTCACATCAAATTTCTACAAACTCAAGACAGTACCGTTCCGCCCCATATTTCCGCCTTATCATGTCACCAGGCAGTCAACAAATAGCATTTAATTATACGTATTTAATGTCACGCCGAACAAGTTTTTATACCTAGACCACATACCAGCTCAGCTGTGGACTTTCGGTTTCAATAGGTTTATTCGGTCACTAGAACAACAAAAACGGTTTTGTTTGAGTCAGTGACCTCTTGCTGATCCACTATACATAAATAAACCAGACATGCTTACCCCTTCCATACCTACAATGCCCCTGCAGAGTAAATTAGCCCCGAGAAATTCAATTTGATTTTTTACTTTCATCTTTACATTTTTACCCACCTTAAATTTAAAAAACAAGATCCAAGTGAATACAATAATTAAAGTTATCAAAACTCACCAACTTGACTGGTCATTATAAACGATTAATTCCATCAATTCCTTTTCATATCTTTTTCAAAAGGATAATTATCCACGACGTGGATAATTCGTGCTGATATATGACTGTGATGAAAAGGAATTGAAGATCCAAGTTGATTAAAAAATCATCGTTTTTGATATTCGAAGTACAGTACTTGAAAGACCAAAGATTGAGATAAAACTCCACTGTGTACAAGTCTTTACTTTGACATGTTAACTTGCAACATTTGCAGTGCAAGCTATAACAAGCGCATTTATCTCTTCAAAGTAAAAAAACACCATAAAATGAACGATTAAACATTTATTTTCAGACAAACGTCCCATATTGACTAATTTAGTAATTAAGCTAAGAATGGGCATAGGTTATCTGTGATACTAAATGTAGTATGCATACAATCTTTAGAAGAACATTTAAAATAGAAATTGACGAAGAGAATATTTTATCCAACTGGAGTACGAAGACCTAGGACCGAGCATAACAAACATTTAATTTCAAAATAAAGAAACATGCTGATCTGCATTACTTTGATGAAAATGCTGAACTGGTGTGCATCACAAATCGGAAAAAAACTGATGGCAATGTAATGTGTTGTTATCGGACTCTTAAATCCTCTCACTTTTTCTATATAGAGGGCATGTAAATAACACGTTTGGCACCCCTTCGACCTCAATACACCCTCCTTTTTTACCTTCGGCAAAAGGTACTTCCTGAAGTCAATTTATACAAAAAAGCGAAATATATTAAATAATTAATATAAAATTCGATTGCAACTCGAGTATGATTCGATGGTAGATAAAGTTTGTAATTTAAAAATGTGTACAAATTTGAAAAGATTTCTGTGTGAATTATCCGCTTTAACAATTATAGTTTACGAATAACTTAACGTATATACATTGTACATTCACTGTCTAGAGCTGTTGTACCTCTTAAAAACAATTTAGAACTATTCAACTGAAGGCAAATGTGGTATTTTTATATTGTATACGTATTTCGTGACTACGTTTTCCCTAAACAATGAGATAACAAAGTATTAATTATAAACGTCGTGGAGAAGTTTCAGATAAAATCCGAATGATGGCGTTAGTGTGATGAGATAAGACACAATTAAGCAATTACACAGGTAGTCATTGATAGATACACAGTAGATAGATAATCCCATTCAGAAAACCAAGCAAGCAATTACAGTTTTATAGATAATAAGTAATAATCTTTGTTAATGATATGCATATTAATTATGAGGAAACGTAGAGCAGATCAACAGGTTGTTAGGAAGAGGAATATATGTTGATGTTTATTTAACTTTATATTGATAACACGTAGACCGAAAGTTTATTAACATATTAACTACGTTGTTTAAAAATTAAAAATGTTGATTGCTGCAAAAGATTTCTGAGGATGATTGACCGCTAAACCTCATATTTGGAATTTCATTTCTATTCCAGACACTTTTCTTCCTTTTGCTGTCAATATTCCCGGCGTGGACATCAGTATCACGACGAAGTAGCGCGACGTTCAGCTACAATCAGAACAGAAGACACGACTACTTCCACAACAGCCAAGATGGCAGTCACGGCTACAACTACCAGTACGGGAACCCAGAAAGCGATGTCCACGTGGGCATGAGCAGCCACCCCTCTTACCACGACGGAAACCACCTTCAACCATCTTACAACGAGCGCCATCCAGAAGCGAACCACGATTCAGAATGGTCATCATCAGAGCCATTCCTCAGCTTTGACCGTCCAAGAAACGTCAACCCCATGGGCCTGCCGCCAGTCCACACCCCAAATCCAACTGGCGGTGAGGACACGAAGCTGCACATCGACCAAAGGTCACCCTGGTACAACGCCGCCCTCAATGGACGTCCGGTACCAGGCATACCGACAGATCCCAAGAACCCGAAGGTGATTGAGGACGTTGGTGGACACGTTTACACCATTCCCCAGTATCCTCTGGTGGACGCCAAAGCTGCTTCCATGAAGTACAGCAATCAAAACAACGATGAGCTCTTCAAAAATCTCTATGCTACCCATCCCGACATCGCCCGCTACGTGAATCCTACTCCTGGTCCCATCAACGTCCTCGGCGTGCCCCACAATCTTCGCTTCGAGAATCATTTTGGAAGCGTCAATGGCTTCAGGCCACAAGAATACGAGGGCAACAAGAACCTGCCAACTCCGGTGGTAGACACAGGAGTTCGGAAGGGCAGTGGCTACATAGACGATGATCAAAAATTCCACCGCATCTATGATTACCATCCTCACATCCACGGTTATGTCAATCCGGAGAAAAATACTCCCATCAACGTGTTTGGGGTTCCTCCCAACCTCAGATTTCCTCATCCCAACGGTCACGTCGACGGCTTCAGGCCCCCGGAAGTGGAAACAAACAAGTTTCTGACTGGTCCTGCAGTTGACCACGTACAACCCATAGGCGACAGACCAATTCATCTGCGATTCAAAGATCACAGCGCCTCCATTTCGGCTCACCCCCCGACAGTTCAGTTGAACAAAAACAGCAACAGGGCCATTTATCAGAGTAGTCAGAGCCAACAGAGGGATCACGTCTTGCGACCTGATTTCATGGACTTTCAAGAGCAGCACAAGTTCTGGGACCATGATCAAGAACCAGTGTCCAGCGCATCGAGGCACAACGAGTTTGTAGTCAACAAACCAGGAGCAGTTTCGCACGAACGCAGACCTGTTGAAAAAAGCGTGGATTCCCACAGACCAGGAAATGAAAATGTTTACAACCCGAAGCAACGTCTGCACGCTCTTGCCGTTCAGCAGAAACAAGAGCTTGCTGAAGTCAATTACGCAGATAAGCAGAAGTCGAACGACCAGAAGTCTCTTGAAGGATCTAAAATCTCCCAGCAGCCTTATGCCCAATACTCTCAAGGTCCAATCAGATATGCTTACCCTCGTTTACAACAGCGGAGTAGGCTATCCAATGAAGAAAACTTCAAGTACTACATATCCCCTACAACTTACCGTCCACCTTTCTTTAAAAATATTGACGCAGAAGCCCAAGGCCCATCACGTAATCAAAATTCCGCCCAGCACCAACATTACAACCAGCTGATGAATGATCAGCAACATTCAAGATTCAGTTACCAGGATCACCAAAACACTGAATATAAACAATCGAATGTCAACGGTCAAAGTAACAATCCTCAAAAACTGCGTGGTGAAGGAAATTCCGGCTTCAGTTATGCAAATTACAACGAAAGAGCGTTACCTGTTCGCTCTCAGATGCCCGGCTACTTAGATGAACCTTCCACAGGCGCCCTCAGTATCAACAATGTGCAGTTACATAATCCTGACGCTAGATCAGACTATAGAAACAGCCAAGGAGTCCCAAATCAGAGGCCTGGAAAAACATTTTCACCGGGTCACACCGACAACAGGCAACCTGCATCATTTGAAAGACCCAACATACAATCCTCTTTTGAATTGAATGAATTCCAGAAGGAAAGCAGTCACGAACAACCGAACGCACCAAAAAACACTCCAACCTACACGACATCGTCAGAACAGCATCATTTCATCTACAAGCGTCCACCGTTGGACCACAATCAATTACAGACAGAGATCAAAATTAACATCCAACAGCGGCGCCCAAATCCACAACTTGACAAGAATTTCGATCAGTACGATAAAGATTCTGGGAATTATGACAACTCCTACCCTATCGGAGAACAGTTAAATGTCCTCAAGTACGATGGAGCGTCGAATTCTGCTAGAACAAGCAACATTTTCGCAAGCAACGATTCGAGGCCAAATTCCTTCGACCAGAATAGCAGAATGCAACACGTAAACGATGGCAATAAAGACGTAGGCACGTTCCGGTACAGTCCCACGACAGAATATGCCAGTTATCAGCAAGCCCCAACCAGGCAAAGTGAGGGGTACAAAGGCGATCCAGGTGATTCCATCAGTGACAGTTACCAAGCGCCCAACCGGCCATTAAATTCCAATGAGGAAAGAATTAATGTGGACGATGGACGTGGTGGGGAAAGGAACTCTTATGGCAACGCAGGATTATCGTCTCCCAATAATATTCAGTCACAAGTTAGGGATTCCTACAGTGAGCCCATTAGAGACTCTTATAATGGACACAGGGACTCGTACGGCAACACAGGAATTGCATATCCATTAACTCGTGACAATCAACCAAGTTACGGTGGTTCTTACAATGGACACCAAGATTCTTACAGAAATACAGGGATTTCTTATGTTTCATCTAATCAGCTCCATTCAAGACACGGTGGTTCGTACGATGACCAAAAGACCGGGACCTTATACAGAAACAATCAACACCATGGCAATTCTTACAATGGAAACCAAGGACCTATTGAAAATTCAGGAATTTCCTACGCTTCATCAAATCAGTATCAGCCACGGCATGGTGGATCTTACGATGTACAAAGAAATAATTATAGGAATGCCGGTGCCTCGTATCGAAACCAGCCAAAGCAAGGTGGTTATTACGATGAAAAAAGAGATTCCTACAGAAATGCAGGGACCTCATATAGGAACCAACCGAGACAAGGAGGGCATTACGATGGGTACAGAGATTCGTATGGCAATCCAGGTGTTTCATATTCAGCTCCCTATCAATACCAACCAAAAATTATGCATGACCATGGCAGTTATGACAGCTACGGTTACACGAATCAAGGCAACAATGCTGGTTACGGTCGAGATACTTACAACGGTCCATCAGGAGACTACAGTCATCAATATGGTCATAGCTATGGACACCCTCATACTGATCACCGCCACGGTCGCCCTTACAATGACTATTTTCAATACAAACCTAAGACATTCATCGGTCATCTGTTGCCCAAATTAATAAAATATGCGTATGGAATAGGATTAGGATTGACGAAGGAAATAACTTTCCATCAACCAGATTATGGCTACTTGAACTACGGTTATGGACATGGTTACCAAAATCGTCATGGTTACAGCGATCAAGGTTATAATAATCACGGTTACATTAATCATGGTTATACCCATCCTACGAAAGGGGTAACCATAAAATTAGGTTTAAGTAATTTGCTAAATAAAGCATTTAACTTTCTGCACCGAAAGTAGGTCAGTTCATGCATCACTTTCAGCATTTTTTAATTCTGAAACAATGCGTATTTTATCAATCATATGAATCAAAGTAATTGCCAAAAGTAGATATTACCGGAATTTGAACACCGAATTACGACATTGAGGAAGCATCAGATCATCATATACGAGGGTGTAGTTGGTGAATTATCTTTTTGAAATCTTTTCTTGTAATTAAGCTATATTTACGAAACTTACTTATCTACACCTATTAAACTGACTCCTTTTGAGCACTTTTTGATGAACACTTGATACACGTGAGAAATGTTGTAAGAAAATCAATTCATTGTTAATATTTAACTAATATTATACCTATGTGATATTTATGCGATATATTTGCGTATTACTGTACATTTTCCAGTTTGATTTTTTCAATAAAACTTTTGTAAATAATGATTAGCAAATTTGCTTCGATCATTCCTCCATAGTTATAGAAAATTGAATTTGTGAAAGGAATATAAATACAATTTTGTTAACAGGATTGTCGACAATAGCACTTCAGAATTGAATGAAGTTATAATGTAAGTCAGATTTTAATTCGTGCTTAATTTACCTACATGTATATATAATCAACTTACAACTTTATAACAAATTAGTCATGCAAGTTTTTTTAAATCATTTGAAGAATTTAGAGAGGAAAAGTATGCTAAAGAGGCTGCACTTAATCACTGTATTGTGAGGAAACACCGTGGTACTACTAATTAATTATGTTTTCCTTGTAGAAATTCAAATATATTTGTTAGATATTAAAATGAAGCTCACGTCCACGCATTGTAATCGTGTTAAAACAACAGTTCTCAACTAAGGAAAGATTTTTTTACTAAATATGCTTCCTTTTCACTATCATGCAAATAGGTTGCCCAGGCAATAGAACAATATGAAATATGATACAAGAATATTTTTAAAAAAAAGAATTGGCACTACTAGTGACTCCATGCATAATAGTGAATGGGCTACGCATTCGGAAAACCTTTCGACAATACTTGATTAGTTAAACTTCGACATTTTTACAGAATTACTCTTAATATCAAAGATCAATTTTTACTACAATATTTAGTTTGAGGTTTTTTCGGCAATCTTTCACTAATTCCCAGTCAATGGTTAAAGTATAAAATTCATTTCTGCTAAAAATAATATACTATATGTATGTATTCATAAAACATACTCCAGGGTAAAATCCATTTCCCTAGCCTTTTCTTGGCAAGTTTGTAATACTTGAAAAATATTCTATTGATTTTCAAAATAATAATGTAAACTTGACAACATAATGTACATGTAGTTACACTGCATAATGAAAACGTCTGAAATAACATATGGACATTTCTGGCAATGCTTTCTGCTGAATTTAAAGATAAAATAACATATGTTTAAATCCAAATTTTTTTATCTAAAATTCGAGCTAAAAGGTAAAAAATAAGCATGTTTAAAACACATACATGTACATGTATGTATACAGTACAAAGGCGATTTTTTTGCATTTACACTTCATCATAAAATGTATTGGGATATTGCACATTTTATTCAGCAGCACTACTTTTGTCGCGCCAGGAAACTCGATTACACTAACGACACAAGCGTACGTGTTATTCATCAAAATCCCAACAATATAATATTGCTGTAAACAATGTCAATGCTTTGTTCAATACTGCTCTACATTCATGCCATCTTAAACAAAAGATGAAATGGAAATCACAACGAACATTATTTGAGCAAACGTGCTTCCGTAAAGTAACATTTCATTAAGTACATTTTTCAAAATCATTTTAATGTCATCACGCGATCATGTGCTACAGGACATTGTCATTTCTGTCACGAGGTACAATAGTGGGAATAATAAGGCATACAAATAACACCAACAATCAAACTGTTGGTGAAAGTACTTTATGCCATGAACTCGAAGGATCTTATGAAGAAATGAAAGTGAATGCATAAGGTAGCAATGATTAAAATGTATCATAGATGTACGTCATAGTGCATGTTCTTACATATTCGATACGTACTAGTACTATTACTTTTATCACAAGCATTTGTGATGTTTGGGTCATATTTTAAAAATCGAGTTTACTTTACATTACAGTGTACATGTGATTGAGTTTTCCTTAGGTTACGTTACACGTTTAGATATTTAACAAATTCAGTTGACTGTCTCGCCCCATGTAACACATTCAAGATGTAATGCAACTTTTCCTGATTTACAAATATCTTCTTTGTTAAATATTTCTTCGCCAAAATTCACTGGTGATAGTTGTTAATACAGCACAGTCAAAGGAGCATTCTTAGGACGTTATCATCATATCGGTAGATAAGAATGACCACTATTAGACTCATATCAATAAAACGACTTTGGGAGAAATAATATTACTGCAAATGGACTAACGGCACGTGTATTTACAGTTTGAATATTGCTTACTTCACCTGAATTGAAGATAAGGTTTTAGAAACAAGTGCATCTACAAGTTCCTAGAAATTTGGAGTTATAAATGCAATGTATGCAATCATTGAAATGCTTAAAATTAGGTTAGCAACTGCATGGCGTGATTATTAACCAAAGTAACCTAGGTAAAACACTAATTCACCTCTTGCGCGTGTTAAATTGCTTGATAAATGCATTGAATTAAGGTACACCATATACTCCTTACATCTTTGTAAATAACGATAAAGTTAGACCAATCCAATGAAAGTGAAGCTGCATGAGTAGGTCAAACACATCTCACGCGAACCAATTCAAGTATCGCTGGACATTTTCCTGCTAGTGGACACCAACTTCCGTTTAAAATTCCATCAAATTTGTTTTCCGACACTTTTTGGCAAAACGAATAACCCGGTTACCACGTTTAAATCGAAGGAAAGTGCGTTCCTTATTATTATTATTGTTTTCACCATCAGGCCAGTGCCATTTTTTTATACTTGCCTTAGCCTGTATGTATAATTATTTTTAAACACTTTGGCGAATACGAACGTGTTTGAAACTCTCATCCCTGACCACCATGCGCTTTCCTTATTGGTCGGCAATGATCATGTGAGGGCTAGCGCGGGCTTAATTGTTAGTCGCAGTGAATTATATAAACGTCCCGATGCTAATTTTCGCCATCTTAAACGCGAATACATCTTTGATAAACCAGCTTGAAAACATGACTTTTGGATACACGTTCAACATGAGATCGCAGGTAAGCTTAACAAAAAAATGGGTATTACAGAAATGTACATTTACAGTCGATGGCAGCATAGATATTTAAGTCCAGTTTTTTTTGCAAAAATGAGAAGTGTATTCTAAATCGCATTGTCATATACACTGTATAATGTACGTAGTATACATTGGACTTTGAATGAAGCTTTTATGAAGAAATCCCAACTTGCAAACTTCAAGTACATGTGTATAACCACTGGTTAGTCCAAATGCTTTACTTGTTTGCACACACATAGGGACTATGGACCACTGGTCAAGTCGGAGCACCATGTATTATACATGTACTGTATGTCCAATTGTTGGATGCATTAGAATACACAGTGTTATTTACAATTTTCTAAACATGTGCATATTAATTGTATTATACTCAACTGAGGTCACATAAAAATTATGACAAAATTTATTTTCTAACGGGGTTTACGTGAAGAGGAAACATCTTCTCCACGTGCTTCTGAACAATTTGATACAGTGGACTATTTGATCTTTGAAACATCGACTGATTGACATGTAAACTAGCTACAGCAGCAAATTCGTTAAATGTCTATGTTATTGATTGATTTAACGGAGTTTGATAAGGGTCTTTCGAATACCAGTTTTCGTCAAAAAGGGGTTCATGTCACCCTCCTCAATATTTCTCCATGTATTTGTTTCCCCTGTCTTAGATTTTATGCGTTGTTTTGGTCCTCTTGGCGCTGGAATCTCATGACTCGAGCGCCACCTTCATCAGCATGGCCAGAACTTTGACAGGTCAAAACAAGTACAGCGCTAATCAAGAGGCCGCCAAACCCAGCATTGGCCAGATCATTGGTGGCAAAATCGACGGCATCCAAAACATCAAGAGCATGTTGCTCAGTCCGTTTCTGGGGCTGGCCGCCGGCTTGCTCTCCAAGCCGGCGCCCCCGGCAGCGGCCCCTGCACCAGCTCCAGCGCCTGCAGCAGCACCCGCGCCAGCGCCAGCTGACGGTGGCGGCGGCGGCGGCGACTACGGTGGCGTCACCTATGCGGCGGACGCCGGCTACAACCAGGGGTATGACGATTAGTGTTTTCTTCCAAGCCCCAATTGAAACATGCCATGGATTTTACTTCCCTGTCACATGGCATATCATGTTGACATTATGCACTGTAAACCGTAAAAGTACAAATGCAGCTTTTGTGGGGTACAAATGTACATTTGTACATTTGCACCCTATATATCATATATGTACCCAAAGTAATGAAATGATTTACATATCTGTACCTTAAAGTACAATGTACCCCTAGGAACACATGCGAAGAACATATGTACCCATAGGTTGTGTATATAGTTTCAAAACATTTGTACCCTTAGGGTTCAACATTTGTACTTTTTCCGTTTAGAGTGTGGTACTGAGTTGAATTGCACATTGACCTGACCAGAGATGGTTAAATGGACCCACTAGGTATGCTCATACATTGCAGCCTGTATGGCTGGAAAGCCAATGTCAAAAATGCATGACCTGAGAAGAATCACAACCAGAAGAAAGCATACTCCACACATAAATTTTGTCCTTGTAAATTTGATGCATCAAATCTCTTTCTTTCACTGGTTACAGAAGCGGCTACAGCAGTGGTTACACCAATGGCGCCACCAGTTACGGAAACGGAGGTGGTTCCTACTCCGGTCCCAGTAACAGCGACCACTACAACAACGGCTTGTACGGGGACACTGGCAAGAGCGACGATTTTTACGCTCAAGATGGCCTTTCCTTGGGCACGTCCAAGTACGACAATTTTGGCCGGTTGACCAGCACGGGTGGATATGGATTTGACGGATCAACGAAACGAGACGGACTGGACATCGTCGTCACCGGACCTTATGACCACTTCGGATCGTCTTCCGGGTACTACAGCGGTGATCATTATGGATGGAATGATGGGCCTTACGGCTATGGGGGAGGTCACGGGGGTGGCTACTCCGGGGGTCACGGGGGTGGCTATTCAGGGGGTCGCGGAGGTCAAGGCAAAGGTCACGCTGCTGATCAATCAGCAAAAGGCACCGCCGCCCCCGCCAAACCTCAGGCTTCCACAAAAGGCATCGGAATTGGCATTGGCTTCCAGAAAAACTTCCAGATTACGTGGCCTTCGTTTGGCAGCAAGAAATCGAAAAGTTATTAACGCGTCAGGTCACTTTCGACCCCGAATAATGCAAAACAAATTTCATTCATGACCCACCCCCATTCACGCAGTAAAATCCTTCTCAACGTTATCTGGGAAAATATTTTCAGCAGTACTAATTATGATCATATCTGAAATTGGTCTTGCATGAATAACTGTCATCTAGCCATACAGTGTACAATAGATGGTTCCAAACATGAGCCTGATATGACCAGTCATTTGGAAATTGCATCAGATAACCCAGTAAGGGAATTTGTGAGATTTAGATTATTGCACAGTATTCCCAGGTAAAATTGTTTACGTGGTTGGATTATCTCATTAGTTTACAGTTTATTCAATGTTAGTAACGACTGCAGCATAAAATTGACGGCCTGGTGATGCGCAGTCATCACAAATTAGCACGTAGCATTTAACCGATATTAATGGAGCGGAATTATGTTGCTATGGAGGAAGTAACTGTTAGGAGTCACCACTGATCATATCTTTTCTAAGTGATGCACCACGGCTGCACGCTAGGGGCATTTCAAACGAGTTATGAGGTAATAAATTTGGGTAGCGGTTCATGGAGGTACCCCACCCGAGCATTTCCTTCTGTGCAAACTTGGGGGTTTAAAGTAGGTCTACTGCAATAAAAACTTGATTCCGGGCAATCGCTATGTAAATACATCTTTATATTCTTAACATACTCTTCCCATAATCTGAAAACCGTCGTTACAACATGTTGAGTGAGATCATCAAATCACACTTTCTATGCATTTTAATTTTATATCACGGGTATTTGGAAATTGTAAAGAGAACACAATCATTTGTATAACTGAGAGATTAACGAGAAAGTTTATTATTGTCTTATGAAGTCATCGTTTTCTGTATCATTGCCTGTATTTGAATGTCACTACCATTTCATTCTCGTATTTATTTATTGTAAAAATTTCCAGCTGATATTCAATAATTTTAATAGTCATCTGTGTAAGTTTTACGTGTTGTTCTTAGCCGTAGTAAATTTACCTTCATTATTAAAGCACTGGTTTTTAATTGTGTGAATGATTCAGTTTATTTGTAAATTGCACGTGACGTGGTCATAATGCATAGATTTGTTTAAAAATACTTGGTTTTACAACCTGGCAAATATCAACAAATTTCATATTACTCCAAACGATTTTCCTCGAATAGTGGCAGTTTCGCAGATAAAAAACTGTCCATTCATTGAGCAAAGCAAATATGGAAATAAAACTCATAACTCATTGTCCCTTGAAGTAAAATAAAATCATCCCTATATGACCATATTGATTGTCGGCATCATTCAGCAATATCAACAGCTGGATACTAGAATGGTATCCAAAATTCCATTGCTTTGATTTTATTTATTATTTTCGAAGTCAAATTGTTATATTCTCTATCTTAAAAATTGACTTTACAAGATGGTTTTGGTCACTTTTAAAATCATAAGGTTTTTCTGCACTTATGCTCACCAAAGAAGCACGAAATACAGATCATAAATTCACCAAAGTTAAGAAATGAGGACGAAGAGAACCACCTTGCAAAAAACGAAACAAAGAAGAGAACAATGAGTTCGTAAGCGCCATCTCTGTACGAAAATGGACACTAAACAGCACTGGTCAAATTTTACCTAGTTGGGTTGGCCTAATTAGGTTCGGTTTTTTTCACTGGACACATAGTTCCACCCGGAAGAGAGGATTTGGTCCACTTTTCTACGTCCACAAAACCACTTTTTCTTCATAGTCAATCTCGATTTTATTGTCGTTATCCTCTTTGTTGCTGTTGGCCATTTTTTTCATAATTTCAGCAACTAGTGTCCACCCTAGCATGGCCAAAAAAACAAGGCGAAAACTAGGCAGGTTCAGAGAACGCAATGACCGGGTGAATGGACCAACAGGGAAGTCGTTTACTTGAAAACCTACATTTGAAACCTACATTGGAGGGCTAAAGAAATAGCCGAAAAAGGTGTTTGGCCTTTTGGGACCCCACAATGCACTGCGACTGCTTGTTTATAATGACTGGACACAGCTAACTGAGAGTCACTCGACAAAATGCGCTGCTGTGCTTAAAGTGGACAACTGAGCTTGGCCAAATTTTCACTTTCTCTAACGTGAGAAACCTACATTGTCAGAAATACTCTGTAGGTCTTTACATATTTCTTCTTTCGTTTTTCGAACGATCAGCATATGATATTCGGTAGACCATTTTACTTGCCGATTGAGGTTTAAAATAAAGTTAAGTCGTGTTTAAATTTGTATTAGGATAGGATAGGATAGTGTTTGCACATGCGATTTTGCACCTGTAAAGAAACAGGTGCACATCTGTGCAGACCAACAACACCTGTTGTAACGAATACTCATTCGTTATAACAGGTGTTATTCATGCATGTATCAAATCATGCTCATGTTCAAATCAATTTTACGCAAAGGAGAATAATTCCATCCGTTGACAGCAACGTTGTTAGAAAAATGAAAAATTTCCCACACCCTTTTTCCATGTGAATAATTATGGAGTAATTTAAGGATATCACGTTCTATTTTGAATTACTTGTATTTCCATATCGACTGCATCAAAAATGATACGAAAACGTTTATAGTCTTAGGTGCAGCAGCTCATTCAACTTCATCAAATAAATAAAGGAAAATAACATTTATCTAAATTAAGGGGCTGTTTTTCAAAAATGTTACAATTGCAAGCGATTATAAAAATGATCGCTTTAGAAGCTTGCATAACAATTTTATTATCACGAGGTGCAAATCCTAGAACAGTGAACGCACTTTCGTGAATTTCTGAGCAATTTCAATAGCGATTGAACTGCATCTGACTGTAATTTTTAAGTCCACATTACCCATTTAAAATAAAAAGAAATCACCTAACAAAATACCTCTAACCAGGTGGCGCTTAAACATCAAAAAGCATGTGATATCATACCATACTCCGGCTGATATTTGTGGGGAACATACATGTACAGGCACATTACTGTTGTAATCTTCCATTACCGGTCGATTAATAATATATTTAAGATATATATTTTAGAAATGGATTTTTCGCATAAACATGTCTACCCAACTACTATATCTTATATCTATCTATGATCATAACTAATATATTGTAACTATCGTCTATCTATAATTACTTTACACGGTAAAATACCTTGTCGGGTGTCATAAAATTATTACAACTATTCATTTTCATATTAAACAAGTATCGTCGCTGCGCATTGTTGCTGCGCCTGAAGAATGGCATATTCAAAACCATACGAACACCTGTGCAATGCAGAGAACGTAAATCAGGGGCAGCGCTAACCGCGACACCTGTGACGAAAATAATAATTGATACCGATACATAAAGCGTCCATTCTAATACTATCTAAACTATTAATCATAACTCAGAAGATTTATAATAAATAAGTACATTTCGGCAATGAAACTTACTTATCAAGTTTCCGTATTATTCAGTTATAAGTCATCAAACTAAAGCACATTTTGTAAATTAATGGAAAATAATGATTTCATTTAGACTATAATAGTCATTCCTGAGTTACTTGTTATTACATCCACATCATTTCGATCTCGTAAAGCAAGCTTACTCCCGGCAGCATATTGTTCATACATAGAATATTATCAAGATATGGATTTCCTTATGGGATAGGTAAACTTACTTATAGTGATTTTCCATCTGGTTGTCCTTTATTTTGCTTCACAAAATATATATAAAGTTCGACTGCCATGTCAATCGTGCAATGGTAGGCAAAAATGTTCACACAATGCATATCCAAAGATCATCTGCAAAATAAGGAAAATACACATACATGAAAAAAATCGTTTAAAGAAACGAATCCAAACGTGTATTTCATAAAATACTCATTCGTTAAATTTAATCGTAAATATTTTGCTTCAGTATAACTCTGTACCACACAAATCTTGTTTTGCCAATATAATTCTATACCCATGCTATCTATGGCTTCACATCTTATGTATTTGTGAACATAATGCATTTTCGGATCAATAGCGATTTCATGTCAGAAAAATGTGTTTTTTTGTTTTACATTTCAGTGGAATACAGTCGTGCGAAGCTAATCAATTTCTTTGCACGCATCTTCGTTACATTTCAGAGAATTTTACTCAGTCATTCTTGAGCTTCATTTTCAAATTTTAACTTATAGCTAAATCATTCAACGTCTGCAAAAAAAGGTCCGGTGTACTCAAATACACCGTAACTTTAAAGAAGGCATGAAAAGAAAATTGTAGCTTAAATGTTTTAACGAGAATCTGATTTGGTTCACGGATTCTATGTAATGTAGATTTTTACACTATATGAGAAAACGTTTGACTAACAAATACTTCGAAATACATTCCCTATTAATTCATACAAGATAACTCAAAAAATTTTAGGAGACATTATCGATAGTACTATAAATAAGCAAAGATGAAACATAGGCCAAAAAATCACACAAACAACTACATGTATGTTACATTTGGTAACCAAAAAAGCAGACACCCATGCATATATCTACAAGTAGATGTACAAGCAAAATATTTATAAATATTGTAAGCAAGCATGAAATACATTTTCTTAAGTAATGTTGACGCGGAAATCCACAATTGAAAAACTTAAATAAAATATTGGAAACATTATCCATTGAAAAATGTAAACAAAATCAAATCGAGGTGTGTTTCGATTGTAAAATTCAGGTAAGTTTCATGGTAAGATTCACATAATAATGAAAAATGGCATATTCGATCAGTGCATGTTTTCGGTTTTCAGCATTTCATTAGGCATTAAATCTCAGTAATGCATAATGTTTAAGTTCACACGTTTAAACATTTCTTAGACTTTTCCGGTTAACTCACATGATATCGGTACGTACAAGTGGGCACATGTATTGTCAATGTTACAGCAGTATATAAAACGCATCAGGCCAAATGTCATACATGTGCAGTATATGGTAGCAATTTTAGCATGTCAAGTAATGTTCTCTCATAACTTTCAAAGGAACATGTTCAGAGTTTGTAGAGAAAGTAGAAATCATGTTTTTTGTTAACATTTCATGGAATCAACCCAGTCGCAGCTATTCATTAATCTTGGTATTTAAATAAATTACATTTAATATAACACTCATTCACGGAACTTCCGCCAAATAAAACATGAAATTCGTTGCATTCTATTCAGATTTAATTCATTAGGAAAACAAAAGATCAGCGCAAATCTAGAACCTCTGTAATTATTTAATCTATGCTATTAGCTTCGTTTCCTTTGTCTTGTTCTCTGAAGAATGCTCAAGAAATGAAAACTATACCTGAAGAATGCTTTTTAAAGGATTTTAGCAGATTTTTTGTGCACGGTCATGAATAGGCGTTGCTGGGTGGTTTCGTGAATTCATATATGGCACACATATACAATAAAAATGCAAAAATTTGATAAAAAAAATTTGGGCAAGCACACGCTATACGCTGGCTTAACACGGGTTATCCTGTGTAATCGAGTGCGTATAGGTGTATTTTCTCTTGTAACCATTAAATGCAACTAATGTTTTGTCAATTTTTTGCATACAAAATGTCAGTCACACCCCCGTTCCGCTATTTAAGTAAGAGGATAAAATTCCAGTCTTAAAACAATAATAAAAAGTGAAGCAGAAGAAAGGGTTAGCGAGTTGTTACATTTGACCACAAAAACTATTTGTTGGTGGTATAACTTCGTGACGTAACCATGGCATGGCATATATAAACGAGTTATTAGCACAAAATGGCATTATAAGATATCGCTCCGTCATGTGTAAACGTTAACTATCAGAGAGAGTTTTGTTCAAATAATTTATTACATTACATCTGGATTAAGTGTCATGCCAAAAACAGCAAATATGAATAAACCAAATGACCTCAGAAAGGTAAGATGATTCCTCTAAATAACGATCCATAATTCATGCTTGCATTTTGAATCAAATTGATGTTGAATTTGATTCGTCAGCCACACGAATCTATTGTATTTATCTCCAATGTTAATAAATCGCTCAGCTTCCAACAAAGAAAATAAATGTCCAATAAATTAAAATGGGATAAAAATTTAATAATGTTTTGAAATATTGCAATATTCATTTGAAGATGATTTAGTAAATTCGGAAAGTCAAATAACATGAAAGACTGTTTTGAAACAGCTACATATACAACGATTTTGAAACGTACGAGCTTGTACATGTACTAGCATAAGCTTTATTTCATTCCTCCGCCAATCTAAGCTCGCGGCTTTCGTTGTGAACAAAAAAGTAATTAAAGGAAGCGGCTTTTTATTTTTACCAACCAAAATATTGTATGTGTATTTGAATTTACCCGTTTTTTACGTTTCAGGTGATTTTCACGCTTCTGGTTCTTATTGTACAAATCCATCAATGCAATTCAAGCTCAGGAAAAAACAATGGAAACCAAAATAAGAAGCAATTCCAACGACACTTAGGACACCAAGAAACACCAGTAGCATCGACAAGTTACAGCCACTCAGAGTACCACAGTTACCCCGCCTACAGTCATCATCAGGGCTACAGTTATGGATCTAATCATCCTGGTTACAGTTACAGCTACAGTCACGGTTCACCGAGCTATGGTTATGGGCAATCACATGGTCACCAAGGGGGTCATGGAGGTTACGCAGGAGATTATGGAGGTCACGGAGGTCAAGGAAGAGGCTATGGAGGTGGCCATAGCGTAGGTCACGGTGGAAGTTATGGGGGTCATGGAAATAATGGAGGTTATGGAGGTCATGGTGGAAGTTATGGGGGTCATGGAAATCATGGAGGTTATGGAGGTCATGGTGGAAGTTATGGGGGTCATGGAAATCATGGAGGTTATGGGGGACATGGTGGAGGTTATGGAAGAAATATAGGACATGGTGGAGGTTATGGAGGATCTGCAGAGCATGGTGGAGGTCACGGAGGACATGGTAGAGGTCATGGAGGCTATGGCGGAGGATATGGGAATAACGAAGGGAACAAGCATGGAGGACATTATGGAAATTCCTATAAAAACCACTATGGATCAAGTTATGGACATCATTATTACCAGCCCTACAATAACTATCACTATAGTGAGCCATATAATTATGAACATCACTATTACCAACCCTACAGTTACGAATATCATCAAAGTTACAGGAAATAATTTATTCGCTTTAAAACCGATAAAAATCTGTGCGCAAGTGATTTAAGGAAGCTAAATGTTTGCGATTTTAAAAAGATAGTTTCATCTAGATTTCAGGTAATTACATAGACATTCATATAAGTGTTGACAAAGTTCCTTTGTATAAAAACAGAAAGCAACTAGTGAATAGTCATCTATATGAAACGAAAAAATTAAAATTTAGTTTAAACGTGAATGTATCTGATTAGCGCGTCATGAAAGGAAAATGAAGACATTTGCCATTATAACCCAGAAATTGAAATTAGATTTATTTCGGAATAATTGGAAATTTCCAGTTTACAAATGTCACTTATAATTAGAGAGAATTTGAAACATGTAAAAATATTGAGAAACAGTTTGGTTCTGCATATGTCTGTTGTAATTACATGTTTGTACAGTATAAGGGCCATTAATGGCACGATAATCTTAAATGGTCAAATCCTTACTTTATGGTTACTTTATACAAGTGCATGTAGTAAATAAGGAAAAAAAAATATTCGTACCAGAATGCTGTTATATCATTACATTTTTTTACATTTTTTTTATGTTCGAAATAAAAACAATTTTAAAACTGATGTCATGGATTTATTTGGTGTACTTCGAGTAGCAAAACAGCCCCACCGGCTAAGGGTTATTTATTAGCATGACTATAAATAATAACGACATTATGATGGGTGCCTGGCTAAGTAAAACTACAACCTTATTCACGTAAGTTAAATAATTATATAGAGAGATATAGCCATAAATAAAGCAATGCTATTATATCTGTATAATGCATAAACTGAAGTCAAAATTAAGCATTATCAGCAATCAAAGTACTCAGATCCACACTCTAAACGGAAAAAGTACAAATGTTGAACCTTAAGGAAACAAACGTTTTGAAACGATAAACACACCCTATGGGTACATATGCTGATTGTACGTGTACCTTTGACATGTGTTCCTAGGGGTACATATAAGCCCACATTTGTACCCATTTATATTGTACCTTGAGGTACAAATATTAAAATCCTTTACTCTTTTTGGGTACATATATGATAATCATTTGTACCTAATTTTCAACACTTCCAGGTACATATGCCCATGGCAAATGTACCTCCAAGGTACGTCTGCATTTATTTTTTCTTTTCTTTTTCTTTTCTTATTTTTGCCAAACCACAAGGGTACAGAAGATGACCAAATGCATACATTCCATGGTGAAGCTTATTAGAGGAAATGGATGTGGGTCATTTGTTAATTAAAAGGCACACAAGTCCTATAATGGGGTGCAAATGTACATTTGTACCCCACAAAAACTGCATTTGTACTTTTATGGTTTACAGTGTATGAGCAACCATCAATTTAAACCGCTAGAGATAATAAGGGAGGAATTCTTTAAACGAATGAGTACAAATGTTAAAAGGTAAAGAAATAAAACATGTCGAAATATAGAATGTTCATATTCTCAGAAAGTCAAGGGAATATACCAATCAAGCCAGTCTGAAAAGTCACAAAACATGTGATGTAGCGTGACTCGCTTATTCGCTCATCGTCTACTCCCATTCTAGCAAAGCACCTACATGTATTTTCCTCAAAGTGAGCAAGCAGCACATCATATAGGTACAGGATCTTTGACTTAAAAAATGTCAACTATTGCGGAAAACAGGTTATATTTTCTGCTATGCAAAGGCATATTTTTCGATGCTTTTGGGAGCGTACAACGCTGTCGTTGTTGTTAATACACTTAATAACATTGTCGATTGATTAATTTGTTAATCTGTGCATTATTGGTTCTGTGACTCATAACAAAAACGTCGCCCATGCGACGTCGTATCGAATATGAAAATTATTAACAGGATTGATTAGTTACTGATTATGACACAAAACAATCAAAAAAGTCAAATGGCCAGATTTAATTGAAAAAAATATCTTTATTCATGAGGAAGAATCAGCGTTGATGCTTCTCAAAAAGATGTGGACAATGGTAACATAACATAACACAAACTGCACATTTACGATGATATTTTTTGATATAAATAACATATGTTTGAGGTTCCATAGGATGAGTATGATCAGTTTTGACTTCTTTTGTACAATGACTTGAAATAAGTACCACTGCGCTTCCACTAAGACAATCGTCAAAAATATGCCTAATAAAAAAGAAAAACATCAATAGCATAATTAAGAGTCCAGAACTTCGTAAAAGGTCCTCTTCCAGTGGATATTTTATAAATAAATCAATCTACGTAGGGTTTATTGGACTCCAACAAAAAATATTGACTTTTACTTCCGACTTATTTTCCGACCATTTCACTACATCTTTCTCTGCACATGTGAAATGCAGAATTTAAAAATGTTATAAGTGTTAACCATTGTCTCCTGCATTAAAGAGCTAAATATATGCATTGTCGGAATTGTGATTTTATTTAATTGCTTTATTGCAACGGTGGCCACCACTGGAAATTGCTCATTTTCTGAAATCTCGTCTATAGATATTCAAACGCCATACCTGATATTTCTAGTAATAGCCGCCATAACCACCATGGCCACCATATCCTCCTCCATAGCCGCCTCCATAGCCGCCTCCATAGCCACCTCCATAACCTCCACCATGGCCTCCATAGCCACCGCCATAACCGCCATAACCACCATAACCACCATACGATGGATAGCTAATGATTATGATCTTGGCTGAAAGATGAAAAAATTGTCATTTCATGGCAAACCAAAGCTGTTTTTAACGAAAATGT
Source organism: Cylindroiulus punctatus (assembly GCA_034695085.1). NCBI lineage: Eukaryota > Metazoa > Arthropoda > Diplopoda > Julida > Julidae > Cylindroiulus > Cylindroiulus punctatus. The sequence goes on from JAQFYZ010000009.1 coordinate 52,909, forward strand.
CTTCGAAAGTCAAATAAGAACTAAACGACTCACCTTTCTTTTTGGTTGGATATGGACTCGGGGCTGGCATCGGTTTAGGATATGGAGATGCGTATGCAGAAACAGCCAATAACAGCACCAGGGCAACAGCAATTAGCTAAAAATTCAAAACTATATTAAAACATGTAATGTGCATTTACAACTCAGATAAATTATGCATGTAGCCTTAGAAGCTACATGATTTTGTAATGCAAGCATCACATTTTTATGGGGGGGATGGGGAATTCGAATCTCTTTTAATCACAATCTTTTAAAATTTGTTTTATTATATAAACAAAATTTGTTTCGGTAAAATGACGATAAAATTTTATGATTGATTGGATATGTCCCATCTAAAGATGTTTGAGTCTAGACATTAAGCTATTTTCCTCCACTTGTTAACTTGTGTTACTTTGAAACAAAAATCAGCCTAATGAATTTTGCAAAAACAATGCCCTTAATTATACCGCATTATCAATTTCAAGTTTGCTTTCAAATTAGTGTCTAGTTAGAATTCTAAATTGGTTGGTTTACGTTACGTAAATCAAAAGAAACCAAAACATTTAAAAAAAGGAATTGAGGAAGCCAGCTAGTTTTTTTAAATGATGCAGGTGGAGCTAATAAAGCAATAGATTTGAAAGAAACGGTTTTAATGGAGCACTTAATAAAATTTATATTTCACGTTTCTAACATTTTTGAAAATATTAAGAAAGGTTACATATTTTGACTCAACTATCATGACAGAATTTATGTCATTAAACGATTTTTAAACAATCTATAGTTTAAATAGTTTAAAGCAAGTAAGTGAACGCCTGTGACAAATTCCCAAATGTGCAAATAAGTTGAATGAAAACCTAATTATATCAAGCATTTTTGGAAATAAAATTAAACACATAAGTTTTAATGAATTAGAAAGATATGGTGAAGGAAATGCTCAAAGAAATTATGAATGTATATATATCGAAATAGTTTAAGTTGAAAACCTCGATTTTGAGGGAAGAATTTTTCTTGGCAAAGAGAATTAAGTTTTTATATCGTTTTTTTGAAAATTCTGAAGAGAAAATTATGGCAAATTTAGTATGTAAGAAAACTTTTAAAGACCACACATCACGTTAGTAACTTATCACAAGAACTCAACTTTCTGAAACTTGAAAGTAAAGTCAATTTGTAAATTTAGGTGTATTTATATTTATGAACAGATTTAATATTAATACAAAGAAAACATTTCCAATCAACGAAATGCAGAGTGGATATCAGTCGTTTAGGGTATTGCAAAAAAGATGACAATTTAATTAAATAAAATTCCTTTATTTCTGAGAGGCAATTTTATCCGATTTTATACTAAACTGATGAATTCTAAGTTTATAACTTACCGTTAAGTTAGCCATGGCAGTGAGGAGTTGTTGGCAGACCAAAGTTAATTCCTACACAAGACAATGTCTTAAATGTGACCATTTGAGTGAAAGCGAGTGGTTTATATATCGAACTTAAAATGGTTTTTGGGATACCTGGCCTAGTTTGCATTGAATCACGTGACAGACATTGGCTTCGAAGATAGATCTAAAACGAAAGTTACCTGCCTGTGGTCACTACGTGTCAATAAAACGTAGGAGGGAACGAGGGAGGGGTCAAGTCAATTAAAAACGGGGAAATTTCTTGGAAAAAAAACTGCTGATGCAACTGGGGATGTCTAGGCCAAAGAGGTTCTTAACAGTAATTCGTTGTTACGTGCAGTTTTCGGGCAATATAAAAACTATAAACACGGTCAACCAATGAATGCTTACCCATTTGTCTACTGAACGTTACCTTGGACCTAATCCATAAGAGGATTTATTTCGACGAAGTAACCCCAAAACAGAGTTTCCAACCAAATTTAGTTGCCCGCTGATTTTCTTGACTTTCTCTACCATATTTCATAGACCACATTCTTTTTACTCATATACAATGCAGCACATACTGTACATCTATAGCCTAAGGTAATCATTTTAACAAATTAATGTTTTCGTGAATTTTCTACTGCTAAGAATACACATTAAATTAACAAATCTTTTGGGTTATTTCCATTAAATTTCCACTTTTTTATACATTTACACAGGAGTTATTATTGCCTATTGTGATTTCCAAAACTGAGTAAAATTATCTTGTAAATTAATTAAGTTGTGTTAATGTAGCACTTGTTTTAGTTAAAAGACAGTAGTTAAGGTGACACCGGTTTCTTTTACCGTCAACCTTAGTAAAACCCTAATGCCGATATTTTGTGGTCAACACCTGTTGGAGCTCCATTCGTTTTTAATATCGTAAAGAATATTGAAACAATAAATATTTTCATGTATCTACTTGTTTAAACGCCTCTAATCGGTCCAGAGGTGATAATGAGCTCATTACCCCCTCACATTACGTTGTACCACATATATTTTATTAAGAACGATGCCAGGAGGGAATACAAATAAAGAGGGTGATAGAAGCTACCCCAATAATGAAATGAAATGGGTGCCCACTGGTTTAGAAAGCAAGTGAACGTGAAGTTATTTCATAAGATACTTTTAATTATTTTATTATCGTTGTGTCAACAGTTAGAAATGTCTGATTTTTACATTTTTCAAAAAGGCGTTCAATATGGCAATAATGCAAACTGTAACGTTCAAATTCATCGGGATATGAAGGGAAGCTCTTTCTCACGTCTTACATGTAATGTACATGTATATGTTTAGAAAGGGGCATGGAAAAAGCGTAAATTCTTTTAACTTCATTTTTTTAATTTCATGGAGTATTTTCAAAATTTTAGCACGTAGCATAGGGCATAGTATGACCTTAATTAATCGCCTATGTCTGTTTATCAAAGTAATGTTGCGTATCTTGGAGTAATCCAAGTTGATAAACGGTGTTGGACTTAAAAAAACGCAATGTCTTGCTTAACACGACTACCACGAGAGATTACAGCAGCGCACATTCTTTCGAAAAATCCGATTCAGGTCAATGGGTCGCCGCCCTACCAAAAAAAAACTAAAAAGCATGGGTTTGTGTTTGCGAAATTGAAAGTAAAAACCACTAAAAAGAACATTCCACATAAGCGAAGTCCCTAATCTTGCTCACTTTCTTCTCGAAATCCGAACAGGATCCAGGAAATATTACAATGAAGGTGGGTGGAATTAACGTAGACCGGCTTAGACTAGTCATCTGTTTTATTTAGCAAAAGGAGTTTGCCTGTACGTACCTACATGTACAGTATGTGGATCACATTGAGTCAAGGTTTCTCATATGCCAATAAGCAAATCACTCGAGAAAGCCTGATAAGTCACGTTTGGTCGGTAATTTAAAGCACTTCACTTGGAACTAATTGAAAGTGTTGGTAGAATTTGGAAAAAAAGATAACCGTTTTTTAATGCGTCGCATGTACACTGTAGTTAGTTCTCACTTCCTTGAAAAGGCTGGTAAGGCACCCAATTACATTGTCTTTTTCGAGTTATAATGGAAAACTGGTGGCTTCGTATTGTTCCAAAAAAAAAAAATATGGGACTTACAAACATTTCTTTGTTGTGGTGAAAAACTAAAAATAGCTTTGTGTGTGCCCATTTGTAACCAATTTTACTGAAACAATGTAGACTGGTCCATAAATCACTAGTTGGACTGAGATTTCTTTGAAGTGACATTTTGGGACAACCCGCATTTTATCTACTAAGCATATTGTGCATAATGGAATTATTTATTTAAAAAATTATAACTGGGTGCTTGTGAAGAAAAAATAGAATATTGTAGAAGTTCCTAAATTAGGCAGCTATGGTAGCTTACTGTACACACGTGCATGCATGCGTGCAATTTTCCTCACAATTAACATTATAATACAAATTACATCAAATTTTCATTATTTAAAAAACTAGCTAGAGCTTATTACTGGTGGTGGCCTTATTTATTTAAGACTTGTTTTCAGAATGGTACCTTATATCATGCATTACTAACTTAAAAACGGTTCAATTGATTGGGGGAAACGTCGATCAAAAAGTCAAATTTTCATTTATAAACTCACTACAGAGTATAGTAGTTTCCAGTATTTTTATCATTTCTCTAATTCAATTTCTAATTTATGATAAGTGTACTGTATTAAAACAATCATAAAGCTCCACGCTATATGTGGGAGCGTCCCATTTAAAGTCGTATAAACTGCCTCTTAAACACCCAGAATTTGGTAAATTCATTTCATAAATCAAATCGTAGCCAATATGGCGTTGTACATAAGTGACGTGTAATTTCCATCCTGATAAGTACATGCCATTGGCAATAAAACCTCTAAAACGTCTATATCATTATTGAATATTTATAGCGGGGAAGTGTGATGAAGCCGATATGTACCACGATGTTAGAGACGCGGTTTTATTGTTTATTATACAGTACGTGAAAGAACACAATTGTAGTTCCTAGTTTCAAGCAGGTTTAATCGTCATGCTTGAAACATTTCTACAATAAATTATGTACAACATCCTTGGCATTACTTTCCTATGCAAAAAATTACACAAAGAATGAATATACGAGGTATTTTACTTATTGAGTAAGATTTAATGAGGAACTATGCATGAAATTGCTATTATTGATTTGTTCGCAGTTTATAGCAGAGAATTTATCAGAATACAATTGTTATCTAATTAATTTTTATAATTCTAAGATTGAAAAGGTATAAAGATTCAGCAGGAAATTTCGTTATCAATTAACACCAAGTAAGTTACAACAAGTTGTCAATATTTCAGTCGACACACTCATTCATATATTCAGCAAGTAACTATACAGACATCTCAATCGTTTTTTTCCCGGAGACGTGTAGAATATTAATTATGTAGTAAGAATATTAATAGTAGAATATTAATAAGTAAATTTGCTTCTTCAATACACGTACAAGGATCAACGTGTTCCCAAGTTCGTGATTATTTAAGGAAATCTTCAAAGTCAATTTGCGCTTATTTTATAGTATTCTACAGACTGTAAGTGTAGGTTAGCAGAAAATGTGTAATTCGTAAATGATGTACATGTACATGAACTTGATGGCCTAAATTTATACTTTCAATTATGTAATTATCCGCAAATGCGTTTGTGTTATTTCTGCATTTGACTTATAATGTATAATTAATAGTCCCATAAAATAATACTGATTCAAAACTGCCAAACGCGTCAACTTCAAAAAAATACAAATTTACTACTGTCAGCAATCTCCCACCTTACAAAGAAAAAAATATCCTGTGCCAAACTTATTCAGATGGCTTTAATTAGACCATGATTAATTCTCCTCAGGCTTTAGGAGGGCGATAAAAGTCATTTACTTCAAGATTTCTAAATTATTCTAGCTGACCTGCTTCACTCCTGACATAATTCTTGCCCTGTGACCTCATTTGTCGAAAATGTGGACGATTTAAAAAAAAAAGATAATGAAGACAAATAATTTTTCGAAAATATACATTTGGAGCAAATGTCTTGTCGGCTCAGCTTTTCAAGCGATGTTATCGTCAACGAAAGAAATTCTGCTACGATAAATGTCTTGAAATTCATTGCCATTTCGTGTAAGAAGCTACTCAGCGATTCCAAAGCTGTATTTATTCAGGGCATGGTAATTAAATTACGTTTATGTCACAATGGGCAGATCAGCTGCGTAATAAAATACCAATTTGTTATTTAGAGCATTTTTAACAAAAACCAAATTTTCGACAATATCTACGAATAGTTATCCTTCAACGGCTGAATGCGGCCTAACAGACCTAATTTTATAATGTACTTTAAATAGATCAGAGCACATTGAAGAACCCAGAAATACAAATTGAATACTTATTTATACTATGCGCAAACCAATTAAAAAGCTGGATAATACATAAAAATACCTTAAAAAGTCAAAAGTGCACAACTTTGAAGTAACAACTTCATAAAGGACGTCCGAAGGCCTTGATGAAACTGTATATGGTATTAATTGTTGAACTATACGCTCAAAATTACCCAAAATTTAAACAATTTGAACCTATTTAAAAGGATCTGGTAATAAAACCTTCTGATAATGGATTTTTTTCTAGGTTTTAAAGGACACAAAGTCATAAAAAATGTTAGTCCATTAATATTAGTGTGCCGGGTCTGTCTGCTTGAATGCGAAAGTAACAGATCTAACCGTGTAATTAGTACGTGCAAAATAAGGTGATTAAAATAAATCAGGGTACTTGTCTGGCAATTCAGAAACTGGTCCGATATGCATAACACAAACAAATTGGTCAACTGGTCTCAGGAATTGTGAATAAACTGGAAATGACTGAATACACCAAACTGACGAACTGATGAAGTTAATCGGTAGTTAACTAATCGTCCCTCGTCTATGATACTGCTATGATTGCTGTTTCGACCTGTTCTTTAACCATCTACAAATCTGGATTATTTGCCTTGATAAATGATGGTTGTGCCAGAACACGCCTGGCATATACTGTACATGTACAGTACAGGAATTTACCCGCGTAACTACATGTACTTTTAGTAAGTTCCGATTAATTTATTGCACTCGTGTTTACGTTAAATTCATTAGAATAGATCATACTTGCTTCCAATTATGTGCTTTCAATAATGACCCAGACAATAGCAGTACCAAAAATGTCGTTAACCTCATATATTACAATGTACTTACTGTACTGTAAGAAACTTATTCTTCAAGATGGTCACTAACGATGCAAGTAATTACTGTAAGTAAGTAAGCATACTGAACGTGTAGCGGCAATTTAAGAATAAGGGGAAATAGTCTTGGGACCTAGTCTTATACACGTGAAGTGTATGTACCTGCATGTACATGCACGTATTAGTTTTCCAGATCAAAGCAGTACTGGAGTGACTGGACGGAATACCGCGGGAATATCCTGGTGGGCTGTCATTGACCATACAGCAGCAGGGAATACATTTTCGATTTACATGGTTGAATATAATTTCCAATTTGATTTATCGTGTCGCCATATACTGACGTACTGCACGTTCACACGTGACAATGAAAGTAGCATTACAAGATTTACAACATCTGCCTTGTCTGTTTGTAGTGAACGGTTTCGTGACATACAGTATTATCACACTCAGTCAGTGGCAACAAACTCATGCCTGTGTGTACATGTAACTGAATTGACTTACTGTACCTTTTTTTGAATGTAGGCTTATGTATTTCGAATGTTGACTAATAATGTGTTAACTTACATATGTACGTAATACACGAACGCCTATAGCTGCAGTTGACCAAACGATGTGACCGATGAAGATTAGTATTTACTATGTCTAATTATGCTGTTGTTTATTCGGGTCATATCCATGGAGATGAACTTGCAAACACTTTCTTGCACCGACGCGATGCTTCGCGTTCTATCTGTCAGAAAACAGCGCTTTGGACAGCAGCCTCAAGCAACTCCTCGAAATTGACAACATCGAAATGTACCATCAAATGATATCGAAATCAAATCCACTCGATCGCGATACATTTGGGAAAACTAAAATGGTTTTGGAGTTCGTGGATTGTCGTTTATCCCTCCGAATTTCGAATGCCACTTTAGAACGAGGTAACCTTGACTTTAGAAGATACATGTAAGTACGGCGCTCTAACCAACAGCCTGCGCCATAACGGCAAATCATAGCGTATACATGGCAAATGTATGGATGAATTGATGGATGTTTGTTTTTCCTTTTATACGGAAAAAAAATAGATAAATCAAATTATAATAACAATAAAAGATAGCATATATGCGTTAGAATTGAGTTAATCAAAACAAAATAATGGCCCGTGTGGGGATCGAACCCAAGACCTCCGCGTTATTAGCACGGCGCTCTAACCAACTGAGCTAACAGGCCAAGATGAAGGGTACGGCTGCTGCTATTGTTTTCTAAAAAAAATTTCAAAATATTATGTTGCTGAAGTAAACTGATTGAAAGTGAAAAAATACCTGACAAATGCAAGATAACGATTGCAACTTTAAAAAATTGCACATGCCTTGCCAGAAAGATCAACCATAAATTTCAACCATGACATATGATGGTCAATATGACAAAAATGACAGAAAAACCGTATATTTTAGTGTCATAAAGACATTTCAGAGAGATCTAAGTGTACAAAAAATGAGTGAAATACAACGTATGCAATTCATTTTTTTACCTACAAGGCCTGCAGCTGTTAATCAAAAAAGAATTTCATGACCAAGGAAAGTCATGGCAAGCAAACAAAAAAGAAGTTTGAAACCTAATTTTACTTGAGGCACCCTGAACTACGTGAGGATACAGGTTTCGTCTGGCATACTTACACGCTGCCTAACCTTAAATTGTGTAATGATTTAATAAATCGCTCAACAGGTCCATCTAAATTCTAAAAATAGATTAAGCTGTTGAATTAAAAAATCGGCAACTTTCAAACCCCAAATAAAAGGGCGATACGGAAAAAATCAGGAAGAGATCGAAAAATCTGCAAGATTGTCAAACGATTCTCATTTGACAATGCAAGTTCACAGAACCGCAACATTTCTTTTAGAAATGGCTAAACGCATTTTGTGGGGACAGCTTGAGGGAAGTCAATGTAAAGCAATTACTATAAGCAAATATGGAAGGCGGCCTGGCAATAATGTTGAAAGCAAATAGGTCCTAAACGAGGGAAAATGCATTCATGTGGTAAAGAATGATTTATTTCATTATTTATGGTTCAATTATATTTAGAAATTGTTTATTACTGGACCTTAATGATTTTTTTAGAATAAAAATATAACATTGCTTTGCCTTAGGCTGTGGTAAATGACACAAAAATGCATGAAGAGCATGTTTTGGTACGTACAGTACGTTCTGCAACGAATTTCAATTTTCAATGAACAATTGCTAAAAATGCATGTGAACTGATCATTATGCAAATAACTGCGAACTACAGCGCTATCTACTGTGTACATTGTATATTCGGTGTAACTCAAAGGGTGTAACACCTGATCAGTGATGTTGCACATAAACAACAACATATTTTCGGTAAATCATTTCAAAGAAAAACACTGCAGTCTAGTACCAAAGTAACAAAAAAATACATATAATTAATGTTTACTTTTCGCAAGTACATGGATGGTCTAATTCTTGATGAAATTTACTATGCATGTACACAGAAGATAATGCATGTGGAAAAAGGAGGTGCGATATGCAAATGGGGACTGTTGCAAAGGCTGACGCAGTGACATTGCATGCAGTCTGCAGCGATTACATGTATACTGTACATGGACCAGGATATATGGCCTTTAGGCGTAACCTAAATTAGGGGAGAATAAAAACACCATGAGAATTTCGGTTAAAGACGAAATTAATAGCATATAGAAAGTGGCTGATTAAAAAATATGATAAGCACCGCCAGTTTTTGAGACCTATAGCCAAAATTGTATAAAACCACGTCAAATAAAGAGGTCAACAGGTGCGTTGGGAAGCCCATCCTAAGTCCGAATACTCAGCAAATTTATCGAAAAAGCAGCGAGGGAATGGCCAACCACTGAGCGCCTTCATATTTATTTCAAAGTAAATTCTGAGCATTTGAATTCGTAAATCACTATCTTGAATCAGCAATTTCGTCCTAATTTCATATTTATTTGCATTTGATTAGGCTACAATTTCCTCGCCATGCTTTTTTCTAAACACTTGTGCAATCGGAATCAAATTTCGAGAATAAATTAAAAACTACAATTCGTTCAACATTTGGGTGTGGAAAACGAGAAACAAAAGTTTAAATAATTTAAAGCAGCCATCTTGAATTTTCAAATTTGGAACCACGATGTCCTATACTAATCGATCACAAATCGATCAACAAGTTAAATATCGAAAATCTCGTAATTTTCTATTTGGCATTATTTCCTGTTGTATTTTTGCATTATGAGACACTGAGGGAAGAAATAATTTACAATTGGGTAAAACTTCCCATTTATTCAAATGTGAGTTTAAATTTTATGGACAAGTTGTCACCAGTCACGAGCTTAGCGATCTAATAATAATAATAATTTAAGAAATGCCTAGAAATTTGTTTTTTTGTCACAATCCATTTTTAACGAAATGCGGTATAAAAAGTGTAGGTTTTATTATCTATTGTGACCAGGCACAGTTATGTAATTCACGCAATTTTTAAATAGATTATTTTTTCGTTCAAAACGTGCAAGATGAATTTCCAATTGAAAAACTTGTGTCCGCTATTGAATCAAGTATCAAATTTTTAATTAAAAACTTGAGTAAGTCCACGTTAGTCTCATCTTCGTCAGGTATTCTATGACTATTGGAAATGCCCGCATCTTTAGAATTTCTGTTCTTAGGTGTAAATAAGTGGCCTAAATTCATGTACACTTTTGTCCCTGGCAATATGTAATATCCCATTGCTTATTGCAAATTACATACCTTAACCAAGATGGTTTTTCAATCAAGGTGTGGCATCTTAAGCTAATACCGGAAATCAACCCAAATTTATTGGTCCAATGGAGTTGTTTTTTGGTCACACCTGGCGTTAAAACCGTTTAATCTATGAGGTGTGACCCTGCCAAATGCAAAGAATATTTTTTGATTAATAATAATCATTTATCACAAATTTTAAATTTACGTCCAAGGAAGGATAATGTATTTCTTTGAAAACCCAATACAGATGATACAACATTGCGCACTACACACAAATTCCACGGGAATTTAATTTTGGCTGCTTCAAACTTTTTGTTCACAGCTTTTAAAATTCACTGTAGCCCTACTTTTAATTTTTAATAGCTGTGAACAAAAATTTTAAAACAGTCAAAATTAAATCTCAAATTTCAATCAAAAATAACATAACGTCTTTAATTTCAGTTTATTTACCTTGGCACCTCATGGCATATAAAGTGCAACACCGTCAGAAAAAGAAATACTGGAATCTTGAAAGAAAAATTGATTTCTTTAAATTTTGAGTTCTTCTGTTTGGTATTTGCAAAATTAGTTAACTGTTGTGAATAGAGAAAAATACCATAAACGATTACGTCACTTAAGCTGTTATTAAGTGTAGAAAAGGCGTTATTATCAAAAAATTTATGAGTACATATATCAGTATTGTTTGTCACTGACATATGCCTACTTATTTAAATTTAATGTACTTTCAAGATCTGTTTACATCTGCAAATCAAGACTGAGACTACAAATACAGATAAATCTAAATGCTAGAGCCTAATAACATCTGTTACCAAGTCATGTTGTCCTTCCTCACAAATGAAAGGTACATGTATATCTGCATTTTACAACAACAAAAATCAATAAAAAAATGAAGTTAGTTTAACATTTATTAACCTAAACTTTAATTACAATCATTCTTCAGTGTGCACAGTGATGACTTCACGATATGTGAAGATGTGACTAAATCTCTTAAAGAGGTATCAGGCTGCAATTGCAAGTTTAATTTATGTCGAATTTTCAGCCTCTGCAAATACAAAAGTAATTATGATTTTCAGTGAAGTATAAGATGCCCGAGCTATGAGCTAGGCTGCTAGAGAGTAATGCTATTCTATAGTGCTTTGTTTCGTGTGATTTTTTAACTTACTCGCAGGTTTGCCATCCTTCCATTTTGTCATTTTAACAATGGATTCTTCCCTTTTGGCTGCATCTGCTTGAAATTCTGGTTTCAGCACACGTCGTACTACCCTCGCCGCAATAGCGGAGTACTGGATGTAACTGGAAAATATTAGGCAAAAATGATATAGCCTACAAATTGGTAATTGGAGGCATATTGCAAATACTGCAGATTTTGATCATGTGTCTCGATGCAAATACATGTATTGGCCTCTGGCTGCAATATGCTACATGTGGTTGTCGAAATGTACATACATGTACATGTACCTGGCCTTCCTAAATAACTTTTCGTTTTATATTTCCATCATTACCCTTTTTATATTTCATCATTACAAATTGTTGCTTTACATTGATAGGGCACATGTACGCGTCAACATATGCAACGCGTATTGCATAAATGGATAATCACCCGCCCTCTAGGAATGTGACCTCCAACAACATGAAAATGTGTTGCTAGCGGTCACATTCATACAGAAAGGATGATTATGAGGCCGATTTTCGCAGCGCACGTTTTGTTAGATGTGCATAGTGTTAAAACTACAGTACATGTAGTAATAATGGCTCAAACCTGGAGACCTTGAGAATGCTTTACCATGATTTGGAGGAATGGTCTAAAAACCTGGGGTTATTTGCAATGGGAAATCGATTAACATTTCATTCATGGGAAACTGAGTATTTTAAGCATTCTCGACAAATATCGTATCAATGTAGAAAAACTGTATAATTTACACGAAAAAAACCCGATCTCAACTCTGGATTCCCAAAATAAGCTACCCATACAGAGCTCGTGCTACGGCATGATGCAGTGCGCCAGGTCAAACAATTACGTATAAGGACTTACACATACTGTTTTTATAGCCATTTATTGCCAGAAGTGTCCCTAAAACACTTACTTTAGACCAGCTTGTCGCCAAAAAGTCATCTTGGTTGATTTTTTAACCAAAGCTCGCTTTGCAAGACCAGTTTAGACCACCAGCAGCAGACGAACCACAACCAAATATCTGGAAAGAAAGGAAACAAAGAAAAGTTCCTCCATCGTCGATATGCCCTTCGACAGATTTTATTAATACCTTTACAATCTGTCAAATATGCATTTGATTCAAAACACTTCGTACGCAGTATCAACATGCAGTGTAATTAATGAACAAAAATCAGGATTGATAGCAAATTCAATGTCTGATAAAAAGATGAATGAAAGTAATGGTTACTTATCGTCACTCCCCCGTTGAAAGGTTTCGTTTGTTGCTTGCACACGAGAACGCTTGAAACCGGCTTTCACCGTATCCGGTCGCAAGGGAAATTTGACGTCATCAACACAGAATATTACAGAATCTGTAAATAAGCCCTGAATTGTTAAATAAGCGCATGTACATTACAATAAGTTTCGCGAGATTGGGATGTTGGCCCGTTAGCTCAGTTGGTTAGAGCGCCGTGCTAATAACGCGGAGGTCTTGGGTTCGATCCCCACACGGGCCATTTTTTACTCAGTGGTGAAGGTGGTACTTTTTTTGTTTGCCTATGTGTTCGGTTTCCCGACTCCACGTTCATCCCTGTAACCTTTTGGCAAATTTTCCTGTCGATGTTGTTAATTTCGCCATTATGTTCATTTTTAGCATATGATTTAGTATATGTGCCAATGTAATCAGTTCATAGATCGTCTTGGCCTGTTAGCTCAGTTGGTTAGAGCGCCGTGCTAATAACGCGGAGGTCTTGGGTTCGATCCCCACACGGGCCATTATTTTTCTGTTCGTTTTAAGTTATTTTTTTATAACTATCATATCCATTGCTTCCGTTTTTCGTTTGACGCATTTTTTCCATAGTTTTCCAAAGTTGTAATTACACGTAAACATTATTTTACGTCCAGACCTCACCGACATAAGTAAAAAATCAAATTACATGTACCAAGTATTTACTTTATTACAAGCACGCTATGCTGCTACATGCTCTACTGAAAAATAATTAAAGGGCTAGAGTGAAAGAGACATGTTTTGTTTAAACCAGCTTACTAAGCTGAAGTTTTTGTAAGAAAACGCAAACCAAAGAGTTTGATCAAAGAGTTTTAATCATTATTTTAGTGAGATGAATCACAAAGATTCAAAGCAAAGGAAGTTAATTGTTTACTGAGCAGCAGGTGGTCTGAAAATCAAAGAGAAGGTTTGTAATTATTTTAAGTAAATGTTCTATGAAAGTATACAAACACTAAGTAATGTATGTACTTGGCCCACTCCACGTTCAAAATCAAATGATCGTAACCATAGCCAGACAAATGCCGGATGGCTTTTGCTGCATCTTCCTTGCGATGAAATGTAACAAATGCAAAGCCCTGGAAAAAGAAGTTTAAATTTCAATGATTTTTCAATCATGATGGCAAACCATTCACACTAAAAGTACATGACATATATACCTTAGACTGCTGTGTAGTCTTGTCCATTGCCAAATAATAACGCTGGATTGATCCAAAGGGGCGAAACAGTTGCTGCAAATCTGCTTCTCGGACATCTTCGGACAGATTGGTCACTCTGATGGTGGCAGACTCATCTATATGAGAAAATTGTTATGAATTGTGAAGAAGACCAAATGCAGGACCGTTTGACACTACGTAATTTTCTCAAATCATGTTGGTGACTGACCTCTGTGTGAGGATTGCATGGACTCTCCCCTGCGGTTACCACCTTCTCGCATATTTGGTGGAACATATTTTCCCAATTTCCCTCCTCCAGCTTTTTCTTCTACAACGTTTACAGGTGGTTTTTTCTCTTCAGACCGAAGTGATTCCTGAAGTGGTCCCAGCGTATGCTTGTACGGGCACTTGATGGTCCAGTGATCCTCTTTACAGATACGACATTTCACATTTTTGGCGTTCTTAAGGGGATCATCATCGGTTGGCTTCTCCTCTTGCATGGTCTTAGTTGATAAGAAAAACGGTATGTTAAGAACATTATGTTTTATATAAACAGCTGAAAAAATGTGGGGTTTGCCCAAATTTGGGCAATTGGATTCATATGACATGACTCGCACCTCTTTGTTGGTAATAAACTGCATGACCACATCTTCAGCTGCGATGGTATTGTTGGGATTGGGGCCTGGAGGATCATTCGAGGCAGCGCCAAACTTATGCCAATTCTAAATGGGTAAATTGGGAAACTAAGGAATTCAAATACACTATAATACCCAAATGTTCTAAAAATGAATAGCAAAGAAACACGTAGTGACCTTTCTTCTTGCGACGGATTTGGAAACTAGATGTTTCTCGATGCGATACTGCCGGACAATCTGTAAAAGATAACGAAATATAGGAAACTGACTTCCAGAAGTGATCTACTAGGCTTTTAGTTCAATTTCAATTCTAATTAATACACTCATAGTCAGCATGTGGTGATGGAGGGTAAAACGTTACAGCAAAAAGGAAGGAAAAGGGAAAGCAAAGTACCATAGAATTTGTAAGAGGTAATCTAAGAAACAAACCATTATTTCCAACTATGGTCAAATTCTGACATAAAACGTGTACTGAACATACAATTGTATCCAGTTCCAAAATGACATCATGCAAGGCTTACTTTCACTTTTTTGTCATCAATTGTTTTATATTCCGTTATCGTCTTGATTCCATCTACAAGAACTTCGCCTGCTGGAGCAAGCCCTATAGATACAAAATATTTCTGAATTCTTAATCGCAAAATGACGGTAATTGCACACATCCCACTTCGTTTGGTAAGTCAACGCGGTAACATACTGTATGCATCGAATTTTTGAACTAGTGTGCAAGTATACCTTCATCGTCTGAACCATCGTCGACTTGGTCGGCCCAACTAGCCTTCACTCTGAAATATAAGTTGATATTAATAAATATGGTGTTAGTAACACCTTTTTAAAACCAAATAAAACTCACTCCATATTTCCAACAGGCATTACAATGGACGCAATATGACGAAATTAATAGGGTTAACGCGTGGCTGTTGATTTTAAAACGTGATACGGATATTCGCAAAAAGGATCATGATTTCTTCTCATCATATTCTTTTGTACCTTTTATTTCTCAGTCAATTTTCGATGAAATTAAAAGTAATTCAAACTTAATTACCAGTAAACTGATTCTAAATATATTTTTAACAAACAACAAAATATTGTTTACCACAACTTGACTAGTGAATGCTATTTCGCCTTTTCGTGAAAGCGCGCCAATATCTAACGTTCCTGGGGGCCTCTATTTTTCGAAGTTGTACTGTACAGTATATTTTATTTGACAAATATAGGGCAAAAATGTAAAGATTTGATAGTAAACGTGGTATTCAAGGCAAATGTGGGTGAGAACCAACTCTTCTATACGGAAGGCACCACTGAAGATAGTCAAAGTAATGAATTTGTGTGCATGTATTTGGTACTGTATACACGGTAATTATCGTTTTATTTTAATTAAATCAGTTTTAGTTTTCACCTGACAGTTAACAAATCTTACAAATGATATCAAATACATGTACATGAATTTAAAATGATTGGCTATTCGCAAGTGCCGGCTGGACCCTTCTTGACCGAACCTGATGGGGTACCCTTATAAAATTTATTAATTTCATGGATGCTCCCTTTCTATCACCTAATGTTGTTACAGCGATTTACAACGTAAAAGCAAAGCTATTTACAAACGGCCCCTATTCTAACATCGAACAAATTAATATCGATACAACTACACAATGAGTTATTTTTAAATGTTTTTCAATGGTTTATTTACAGCAATTAAAAAGTATAGCAAATGTACATAAAAAGTTGATGCAACGCAAATATATCAGCGAATTATAATACAATCTCGAAAAAAATGAAATCGCTGTATGCAACTTGATAATGCATGAATAGAACGTTTGAGAGCTAACATAGATTTAACATTAATGCAAATTAAGAATATATACCAAAATTGCAATAGACGACCTAACGACAACACGTAACACTACATTAGCTCAAAAACAAAAAAATGTATCATAGCACGTACTTTTAAAGTTATGACAAGAAAATGAAATACATGTATGGTAATGAGGATGGTGGCAGATAATCAAATGCAATTTACACTTCTTCCATCTCTACTTGTTCCAAAATTCTTCGTCTCCAGTCTTCATAACTGCCACTGCTATCATTTTGGCTGTCTGACAACCTGGGTTTCTTTGAGGTTGATTCTTCCTCTACTACATCAAATAATAATCAGAATTACAGAAAATTGCCTTTTAAAATTTATAGTACATGCAGTCAATATGTGGTAACTTACTGCTGAAATTTCCTTGCAAGACATCTGCTAACGATTTGCATCTTTTTGCGCTTCCTTTTCCACAAGTTTCTGAAATACAAGATTGATTATAGTAAACTGGCTAACCAACAAACTGCATGTAGAAAGCTCACATTTGATGAAACGGAAAGATAAAAACTTGCTTTATAAACAAGGTGAACATTTTATTTAGTTTATAAACTCACCTAGCAATTTCTCTGCGTGTCTTTCCATATCTGAACATAATTTATCAAATGTGATTTTTTTGGCTCGACCAACCTCAATGATCTTGCGCTTATCCAATTTAATTTTCATTTTTCTACAAAAGAGGATTGAGCAAGATTTTATTATTAGTCATCATAGCTTGTTACTTCTAATCTGGTGAAGCTGGCTCGATAGACAGCGTCATACTTGCAAGTAGCGCACACAGCTGCAGCAGCAAACATGGGCTGTGAGAGATCCAATCCTTCACACACACTTGCCGATAACCTTTTCTTCATTTCCCTCTCATAACTTTTTAAGACCTGTTGAGCCAAATCTACTGCTTGCATGCAGCCAAACGTTAAGGCAATATCCTTAACAGTAACGTTTGTCTGGAGATCCAACAGTTTCTCATATGTCTGCAATGCAGTGAGATACACCTTCTTGCGCGTCCCAGCCAGCCGCAGGACTAATTCCTAAAAAATTGTAAAAAAATCGGACCTGTTATATCACTATACAGTACTTGCATCTACAATCTTTTGCATATGCATCAGATTTGACCAAACCAAACATTGCGTTTACAAAACCCAGACTACGTTTACATGCAAACATCAAGTTTAATCACTTGCTAGTGATTACTGCGAGTTTAATCACTTGCTAGTGATTACTGAAAGTCTAATCACAGCTTAGGCCATGCGTTATCTCACACACGTACTGGTAGCTAATCCATTTTGGGAAAAATTTGCTTCGTAAATGCATGGACGTTGACAAAAGTATGCGTTTAGTTTATTAATCATACAAAGCCGTATCATTTCTGAAATATAAAGGTAGATTTTTACCTTATTTAGCGAAACATTGGCAAAAGATGCAGCCAGCTCCAAGCAAATCACGGCCTGGCATGACCCACTCAAAGCTAAAGTAACCGGTCCAACAGACATTGTACGGATATCAGCCAGACGAGCCAGTTCTTGTGCTTTCCTGAGAGAAAAATAGGTTTCACAAGGTTTAATATGGTATCCCGCATCGACAGGTGTAAAAATAACGGGCTCATGGCCGAATTGCGCAAATCGGGCATGCATGGTAGGGCTACGTACAAAATTACTCTCCTCGAGGTTAATCCCAACTTCGCTGCTATTATTTCGATCAATTTGTTGTCCATAACAGCCAGGCCTTTGTTCAACGATAAGATAATGAAAGATAACACGCAAATTTCGATACTAAAGCTATGCTAAAGCTAGATTGTAGAAGCGAACAACAGACACAAGCAGGTGTTGCGAAATTTGCCGCGAAACTGATGCAAAAAATAACACGAGGTGATTACGATAGCAGAACAGTGGCGAACTCTATGGCAATCAACAAGCTAAAATGCCTGATTATGTATGTCTGGTAAAGGCCTTACATAACAGCCAAGCGTAAATGACCAACAGGAATAGTTCATTTCCGAACGATGGGTTGGGTATGATGCAGTGGATGGGGTACACTAGTGGCGCCCTCAATGAAAATCGAGTTTTTCGATTCGTCAGGTCTGGTCTAGACCGTAACTATGTGCGCAGTGTCGACGAAATCGAATGAGATCACGTGGTTGGACAGGATTAAAATGGTGGGTGTGTGTGCTGGTGTGATAGCCGGCGGAGCTTTTCGATTGAAATATTCCTTATTCAAGGCCCTTTTTATTTGATTTATTGGAAAATTAATTGATTTTAGTCTCTTTGGAATTTGAGTTTTTGGTTCTTGGGAGGGGTGTGGGCTGTGCTGGCAGGGGTTGATCACGGTCGGACATGGCAGCCGTCCAATCTTGCTATGCGTATTTGTGGGACGATTTGTAGGATAAAAACCCGTTTGATAGACTAAATTGCCTGACCCTCGATACGCAGCCGTTACACACGTATAAAATGTAATAAATGTCTAATTAAACAGGTGTAGGCCTAATCATTCGTGAATGCTAAAATGGAATCAAATCTGGTAAGAATTGTCCACCCTGATGGGCCAACTATTTGTCTTTAGAATTGTCATTTCATCCGCGTTTTAGGCTGTCAATAAACTCAATTTGGTGAGCGCTGTTTCAATTATGGTCCCAAAAATGCGATAGAAATGTGCATTTCATATACGATCGGATGGTTTTGACCAGGAGTTTGGAGTAGTTTGTTATGTTTCATGTGATATGTTTTTGGGCTTTTCAAATTTGTTTATTCATGTGCGGTAGTTTCGCATGGATGCTAGGATCCATCCTATGGCGGAACTGTCCAAATTAGCAAAAGACCAATATCATCCTTGTCTGCTGAATTTAGATCGAAATCATGCACAGGATTAATTGCTGCTGACTTTGCACTAACTGCATGAGTATCCGTGGCTTTGCAAATCTTACATAAAATGCAAATATACTGCACTGGACATTACCGAAAAAAATTGCATCCTCACATGAATCATGCAGATTTTTTGAATTCTATACATGTACTGGATAGACATCTTGTTCGACTTAATCGGTAATTATAAATTATGTGATAAAATGGGAATAGCATACTGATCGAGCTTTTGAGTTTCAAAGTAAATTCTATGTACATATTTCACTATAGTGTAGTGCTGCCTGAATGCGCTGCGTTTGGTATAGTTGAACATTACGAAATCTCTCAAATATTTGTTGTTAGAGTGAGCTGAATAGGGTTCTTTGGTGCAATTTAAAGTTTGAATTTGTTAATAACCTCAGCAAAGATGATCTGATATTATGTGACGCCATATATTATAACCTCTCTCGTAATATTGCCCTCGTTTTTAGAATCACTTGTAGAGTGTTTGTAGACAAATATTGCATCATTATAGTTTTGTAAGTTAATGCTTCTTATTTCGAATTTTAGCCTCAGACTCCCCAGCAATCTCCACAGGAGGAGCAGGAGAAGCTTTTGGATGAGCTTATTATGATAGTTAAGGACCAATCCTTTCAGATGAAAAGATGTTTGGTAGGTCAAGACTATGATGTTTATGTGTTTTCAAAAATCCATATTTTATGGAATAAATTGACACATTTTTTCCAGGACAAAAACAAACTGATGGATGGCCTTAAACATGCTTCCAATATGCTTGCTGAACTCCGTACTTCACTTTTATCACCAAAAAGTTATTATGAACTTTGTATCCTTTTATTTTGAAGATTTTTGTGAGACGTTTATCAGTATTCGCTGAAGTTATAGTAGTTTCCTAGACTATTATCAACAGTTATGCAAATCACCGATGAGCTTCGTCATTTGGAAATATTTCTTGTTGATGAATTCCAGAAAGGGAGAAGGATTTCGGATTTATATGAATTAGTTCAGTATGCTGGAAATATTGTCCCACGATTGTAAGCTCATGCTTAGCAATAGGAAGATGTAAGCTAATTTTTACTTACCGTTAACAATAAATTGTCAACATAATTTCTTTATAGATACCTGCTTATAACTGTAGGACTTGTTTACATCAAAACAAACGAAACTTCTAAAAAAGATATATTGAAAGATTTAGTAGAAATGTGCCGGGGTGTTCAACATCCATTGAGAGGCTTGTTTCTGAGAAATTATTTGTTGCAATGCACCAGAAACATCTTACCCGATGCAGATGAGGAAGTGTAAATATTGTTTATAAGTCTGTGCACCAGAAGTAAATTTGATCTTGCATTGTTAAACAATATTTTGTCTTATTTATAGTGGCACTGATGATTATGCAACCGTCAAGGATTCTGTCGACTTTATTTTAATGAACTTTGCGGAAATGAACAAGTTGTGGGTAAGAATGCAGCATCAGGGCCATTCACGGGATAAAGATAAAAGAGAAAAGGAACGTCAGGAACTTCGTATTCTTGTTGGCACTAATTTAGTTCGATTAAGTCAGCTGGAATGCATTGACATAGAAAAGTACAAAAAAGTGAGTAAAAATCGAAATTTTGTTGCTCTGACCATCTTGATTTTCCATTATAATCCATGTAATATTTTATCAGTTTGTCCTTCCTGGAATTTTGGAGCAAGTGGTTAGTTGCAGAGATGCCATTGCTCAAGAATACCTAATGGAGTGTGTTATTCAGGTAAGACATGTAAATGAAATATTTGCAAAATCTGCAAACCAGCATGAATACAGTTGAAAAAAAATGCAAGAAAGTATTTACTTTCCCAGGTGTTTCCTGACGAATTTCATCTGCAATCTCTGAATAGTTTCTTAAAGGCTTGTGCAGAACTTCATCAAGATGTCAATGTTAAAAATATAATCATCTCATTAATTGACAGGTGTGACTATGCTAATACAAATACCAGTATTATGTTTTATGCAATATTTATGTAACACATGTTATGAATCTTCAAGACTGGCTGTTTTTGCACACAAAGATGAGGGTGTTGGCATTCCTTTGGAGATAAGATTATTCGATGTTTTTTCTGAACAAGTGGCCCAAATTATTCAAGTAGGCATTTTAAATTGGCAGACTGCTAATACGCTGTATATGAATGAAATTTATATTATTTGCTTCTCTTGAACCAAGTCTCGCCAAGACATGCCAACAGATGACGTCGTGGCCCTACAAGTTTCCCTCTTGAATTTAGCCCTGAAGTGCTATCCCGATAGGGTAGACTATGTCGATAAAGTATTGGAGACAACAGGGGAGATATTTTCAAAGCTTCAAATAAAAAAGTAGGGATTGAATTACACCACATGCTGCGATATTTGGATGATGATGCTTTTTCTTATAATTCGTAATTATTGCATCATTTTTTAGCTTGGAATATGGGACTCAAGTGTCAAAGGAGTTATCTCGCCTTTTAAAAATACCTGTGGACAACTATAATAATGTGCTTACTGTAATGCAGCTGTCACATTTTGGCGCTCTCGTCGATTACCTTGACCACAAGGGTCGAAAAGCAATTGGGGCTTACATAGTCAGCAATGCTCTTGAAAATGAAACCACCATTCCGACTCATGAACAAGTCAGTGTCTTTTGAAGTATTTATTTTATACAAATAATTAAAATCCATTACTTCCTGTTCGTGATATGCTGCTGCTGTGTTATTTTGTTAGGTGGAATCATTTTTGACATTGGTTAGTCCACTTGTTTTGGATCAGCCAGATGAACCGAAAGAGGAAGAGGATCCTGATGATTTTGCCGAGGAACAAGGATTAATGGGAAGACTCATTAACCTTATGCAATCCGATAGTGCGGATAATCAGTATCTCGTAAGCAGCTGTAATCGTATATAATACTTTTTGTAGGATATGTTGAAACACTTGTAATTATTAGTTCATTCAATAATTTTTATGAACACATTTTTGTGTGTAGATCCTGAATGCTGCACGGAAATTATTTGGGGCTGGAGGAAATAAACGAATTAAATACACTTTGCCGTCAATTGTTTTTCAAGCCTATAAGTTGGCTTTCACTTACAAGTTGCTGAAGGATGAGGTTAGCTAATTATGATTCCCATAATTTGAAACGTTTGCATATGAATAACTTCTCCCAATTATTTTCATTGCTATTTTTTTGTATAGGACGACAAGTGGGAAAGAAAGTGTCAAAAAATCTTTCAGTTTTGCCATCAAACAATAACAGCCTTGACAAAAGCAGAACTCGCCGAATTGTCTTTAAGACTGTTTTTGCAAGGAGCGTTGACAGCAGATCAGATTGGATTTGAAAATCATGAAACGATTGCTTATGAATTCCTTTCTCAGGTTAATATAAAATTTGTCCACTTTATCATCTTTGTTTCAAACTGAGCATTTTGGGGATATCGGAAGTTTATTTGTACATCATGAAGGCTTTCTCCGTGTACGAGGATGAAATCAGCGACAGCAAAGCTCAGTTGGCAGCAATCACATTGATCATTGCTGTCATCGAGCAAACCAAGTGCTTTGGAGAAGAGAATCATGAGCCACTGAGGACACAGTGCGCATTAGCAGGATCAAAGCTGTTGAAAAAACCAGATCAGTGCCGAGGTGTGGGAATATGTGCTCATCTGTTTTGGTCTGGAAAATCTCTAGCGTCTAATGGACAAGAGGTCAGAATTCAATCGCATTTTCCAACTAAAATGTTTGCCTATTTCAATACATTGTGTGTTTTGCGATTTAGCTGCGAGACGAAAAACGGGTGTTGGAGTGTTTGAAAAAAGGTCTAAGGATTGCCAATCAATGCATGGACCAATCCGTCCAAGT
Organism: Cylindroiulus punctatus; assembly: GCA_034695085.1. Lineage (NCBI taxonomy): Eukaryota > Metazoa > Arthropoda > Diplopoda > Julida > Julidae > Cylindroiulus > Cylindroiulus punctatus. The sequence goes on from JAQFYZ010000009.1 coordinate 76,103, forward strand.
TCAATTATTCGTCGAGCTATTAAATCATTACATCTTTTTTCATGGTAAAGGAAATGGGCAGGTAAGGTTACCAAGTTTCTAGTAATTCCTAAATACTTGCTCATTTATGGTTCCTTGCATTTGATACATATATACGGTAGCATTCAATTGTATAGTCTCACCTCGCATATCTTCATCGATATGCAGTTTTAGTAAATTGTTGTAACTTCCATAGGCCCATTTTCCTATTTTGTGCCTGCTCACTCATAATTGAAATGTGTAGACAAAAACATCTTTCAGTTGAGTTGCAGTGAAACTGTTGCAGGCTGTGATTAAGATCTAAATATTTGTTTCTCCTATCTAGATTACAGTTCAAATGTTAATGCAGTTAATTACAAAAATCCGCGAAGACCTACCTAACTTAGAAAGCAATGAAGAAACTGAGCAAATTAGTAAGCACTTCCAAAATACAATTGAGTACCTGCGTTCTCAACAGGAATCTTCACGAGCAGAAGGAGTGTCATATGAAGGGTTAGTTTTATAATGCCTAATGCATTTTCTCCATTACTATAATCGTTTCACTTTTTACAGTTTGAATTCTTATATTTCCTCAATAGTGTACATAAGATTTAATAGTTAAATGAAAAAGAAATCTGTTGTAAATGAATTCAAATTTGCGAATAATTGCTGTTAATTTTTCAATCATACGTATATAACTTGGATTCCCTGGTCACTTAAATACTACTTTTGCTGTGCGACAATGTATATGCAACTATGTGATCAACACTCCTGCCATTTCTGTTCATACAAGGTTAATTTATTTAACCTCTCCACATTCTACGCAATGTGGACTTTCCATGTAAATGTGCTATAAAAACTGGCCATTTAAGTGCGAAGAATGGTTTATTCAAGACAGTTAATCTAATACCAGCTTTAATTATTGTATCTGTCATGGAAATAAAACTAGACGTCATTGAAATAAAAACAGTAATAACGCTTGGCATTCAAATATTCACTAGTTGAACCTGGTACTGGGCCCAGCCCTATGTGGCACACTGAAATAAAAGCAAAATTTACACGAACAACCAAACCAAAGTGTCGAAAAACATTTAAAAACCAGCAAATCACGGCGAATTTGACTCGCAAGGCTGTGATTTGGTGCATTGAAAGGGAAATTATACATTGGATTGAATTTGAAACATTAAAGTAGTTAGGGCGGTAAAGAGTTCTGACTATTTCGGACTATCGAGTGAAAACTGGTGGGTTTTCTGTGTCGAAAAGATAAACTACAATTTTATCAAAACTTCCATCAGTGCTCGAACTGCCAAACTGAACGTCAAACATGCCCAGTTTGGCGAATAATTTCATGTCATCACTCTCTGACTGGTACCAGATGGAATTAAAAAAGCGCATGCGAAAAATGTTGTTGTTGTCTTTGGAGTTTGGTTGAAGGAGGGCTTTACCGTAGTACCCATAATTCAACTGCAGCGCTAAAACCGTTCGGTTGGTGCTTATCACCAAATCGCCAAAGAATGGATTGCTGTATCTACCTTCATATTTCTTAAAATATGTCATGATGCCAACATCTCTCTTTGGGCGCCGGCGCCTCAAAGGACGCTTCCCTGTTCTCAGGCGAGAGCCGAAAGTAGAGTTTTCTGTACTATCTGGATTGGCCATCTCTAGTTTTTCTGTATCGAAAGTTGTTATCTTGGCCGCCGAACTTGTTTCCAACCCCGCTGTTGCGTCTGCTTCCGTTATACTTTCAGTTGAAGTGGACAGAGATTGACAAGAATCTGAATGGCAGTCAGAATTTTCTTGTGCGGGTGGGGATGTGCTGTATGTTGCTGGATTGTGTGTAGTTCCCGTGAAACTGGTGGTATTCTTCAAACGTTTTTTGCCTTTGAGTGTGCGTCTTCGCAGAGGATTCACTGTTGGTTTTGTTGACTTTGTTTCTGACTCGGTGCTTCCAAGAGTTGTCGAAGACAATCTGCTCTCGTTTTCCAAGTTTTCAGTTTCTGTAGCGTCTGGAAGCACCGTGCCAAAAGATGATTCAGTTTGAAAATCAGTGATATCTTCATTTTCAACAATCGTGGATGTGGCATCTGAAATCGATCCCAAAGACCACGTACTCGTGGCCATTGTGGCATCGCCTACAATCTCGGTTGAATACGAATCAGTGGTTGAGCCAAACTCGGTTAAAGTGGTTGCGATGGATGTCAAAGACTCTTCTTCGTCACTCGCTGTGGATGATGAGGTAGTAATTCGGTTGTCATTCTGCTTCATGGCATCAGGGCGTTTTTGCTTCGAATCCTTTTGCAGCCACTGCCTTGGATAAGAACATACCGATGAAGCGTTTATCCAAGGTTTTTCTCCCATCATCAGATCCGCAATGTAGAAATGCAGGGCTTTCATCCCATTATCACATTTCACGAGATGTGGGCCATTCAATGCAGTAAAGATAGCAATGTCCTTGTCTGGCAATATTGATACCATGGAGTAGTAATAATTTGCAAAACCGCTGTGAAATACTCTCTTTGTATCTGAAATGTCAAATGCGTAAAAAACCATATTATATTCGGAATTTAGCGTTATATGACATTTTTTTGTGCTGAGTTGATTGAAATGTCAGTGAAATTCACCAGGGTATGATATAGCAGTGAGAACAATGAACGTACCATTCTAGATTTTTAGCATGAAATTGCTGTCAGACTATTTCATCATTCTTGGTCTTCACAGCAGAATTTCAATCTGTGTTTTTACGCAAATAACCACTTACCTCGATATTTTCCAACAACCCAACCGAGCCCATAGCCCAGTGCAAGAGATTCCACATCGAAGCTTTCCTTTCCAAATCCCATTGGCTTAGGAAAAGCGTTGTGGATTTGAAAAAGGCTTTCGATTACAGAGGGATCAAGTACGGTCTTGCCATTTCGATTGGTTCCATTTTGAAGGTGCATCAGCAGCCATTCTGCCATGTTTCCTGATGTGGTGCAGATTGATCCTGCGGGCCCAACTGGACGAAGTATACTAGATAATTATTGCACATATAAAAGCAATTATTAACTCAAAATCCATGGTTGGTTTTGTTCGCAAATAATGCTATGAATTTAGTGTATTGCCACAAAATTGTGCTATACATATAGTTGTACTGAGTATACTTATGAAATGATAAACTTTCAAAATCGAGTATGTCAAAATATGCCTTCACTCACTTTCCTGTTACCTTGGCACGAAGCATTGTCAAATGGCTATCATCCAAGGCGTGTGGCAGTGCAAAATTTGAACTCCAGTCGGCCACTCGATCCGCAAAAGTGGTTTTGTCCATATTTAGGCTTTTTAAAAACTTATTCACAATTTGACTTTCCCACCAGCTGCCATTCAGCCTTTCTGCTAGTTGACCAGCGACTACGTACATGAAGTTGTTGTAAACTCTGGACGCTCGGAAAGGTTTGGACACTGGAAGATGCCGAACTCGTCTGGCTCAAAGAAAATATAACTTTTCATGAAATTTTTGCTCAAATTATTAACCGGTGCAAAATTTCACTGTAGTCAATTCCTTGTTATACCTTACTATTTCCGGTCTGGACATGTTGTAACCCATTAGAAATGCACCGAAATATTTCGCAACGCCTACCCTGTGCGCCAGAATGTCTCTGATAGTGCTCTGCTCTGTCAGCTCCACTGTGTTTAGTTTAAAATCGGGTCCTAATATCGTTCGCACTGGTGTGTCTAATGTGTATCTAAAATATGAAAAATTGAGTTACATGCACGATTGTCGTTTCATTTTTTGTTTGTTTCAAATCCAATTTATATAGCGTAGGGACGTCTAGCCTTATTTGTAAATCAATGTGTGTTATAACATCTAGCATGAATAAGTTTCTTGCTTTGGCATTCCGAAACTACATGAAGCTAAAACTAATAAATAATTTGATATTATAAGATCATTTTTTCGCTTTTAAACACATTTTGGATTATGTAAATTGATAGTCGCATTCATAAAATGCAGCTTTCATCGTTCTATGACTAAATATATAAAGTTTCACTTTCAGTTAATGAGGTTTCAATTTTCAAGATTTTGACATGTAGCATCTTTAGAGATTTATTTGGAATGCAATTACTTGTATTCAGAACTTCAGAGATATATTTGCGTGACATAATTCAGAAAGTAGATAAAAGTATTTGTCGAGTCTATATTATCTTTAGCATTTAGCTAAGAACGCACAACAGGTTTATTGCGGCATTTGCAGACAATGCAAACTCGCATAAAAAAACAATAAACTCAATTTGAAGTCAATGACCCAATTGACAAGCCTTTTCTATTAAACTTAATAATTAGCGCTTTTAATCTATCCCATTTCTACTGGCGCCAATAATATCAAGCTAAAAATAGGAATGTGGATTTCCTCTCTGGGCTTGCTTGTGAAATAAGTTTGTTCGAAAGTTCAATGAATTCAGTACTTATATGGCTGCAATTAGAAGTAATTTTTTTTTTAAATTGTAACTACCTCAAACAAAGCATAATGTAAGGCAACAAGAGTAAACACTTGCTTAAAATTGTAGACAATTTTTGTGTCATATACATGTATGAAGTCTATATATGTACAGCTGTAATCATGCACAGCTTACACTTTTTGTAAGGGTATCCAAAAAATGCAAATTCCTTTTTCGCAGTTGCCTCCTAGATTCAGGTAAATAGATATTTTTAAATAAAAAATTTCTAGAATATGACAGAGAAGGAGAAAAATGAGTACTACAAGGTAGTTCCTGCTCAAATGCCCGCAAAATATTTACATAGCCAGGGAGGGGGGCGCCCCTCAATCTAAAAAAAATTGTTTTGCACGCCTGTAATGAAGAAATTTCGTAAGCCCCCAACAAAATGTTTGCCTACGCCCATGTAGTCCACACGCACATGTCTATTATGAAAATGACACCTGTTTAAGTTGTAGCTATTTAACCTCTTATGTATCCCCCCCCCCCCCGCTTTCTTGTGTTTATAGTTTGTGTGCCTATAACTTACTTTTACTATATCCTCAACGAATCAAAAATGTAATTTATGCTTAGCTGCCAACTCAGGAGCAATCACTGCCAGCTTATGAACCGTTAGGAGAAGCCCACGTCTATGGGGTAAAAAAAAATATGTTTTCAGACTATATTGTTGTACAGCCTTATTTTTGCTTTTAGTTACCATCCAAAATCGCCAACGGCCGTCCCTCCCACTACTAATATTCCTAGATAACCCATACTAATTCATAAGCCAAAAGAGCTGTGCTCTTTGTGGTTGTGTTTGTCTTTACTTTTAATTCTTCCCCCGTTTTATTTTGGTTTACTTCACTTGGGATAATATCAATTTAATGCAATCTTAGAGGCAACTGTGAAAGAGTAGTCTAAATTTGTATGAGCCTTACTTATTGAAGGTATCGGCTGATGAAATGAGCTTCCATTGAATATTTTTTTTTGAAATTTATCAGGAGTACTAGGAAATGTTTAAATCCAAATGTGAAACAACTACTCTATTGCTCAGGATAATGCGCTTTTAATTCCTGCAAACATAATTATACAGTTTAGGCTTCTCACCAATTTCCCATAAAAGCCCTAGAAATTACTGCCTGCAAGGCTGCAACCTTGCACAATACAATGATTTATCGTGTTTGAGCTCTTCCCTTGATTTCTAATGATCTTGAACCTCAGTAGAAACTTTTTATTTGAATTTTCGTGATGAGGTAATTGGTTGTAATGTTTGTAATATCCAACCTTGAGTGCCAAGCACGTAGAACGTGTTAAGGATATAATTTTAATTTGATAAAATGTTGCTTCGTGAATAAGATTCCGGTTTTCTACAACATAAATAATAATGAAAGAGTCTATTCAAAAATAACTAATTTCAAATTGTAGTTGATTTAAAATCCGGCAATTTAATCCTTACGCGTTTATTCCCAGTTGACCTTATTTTTGGAAAATGCAGTTTTTCGTTAAGATTTGTACTGTATGAAAAATTCCGATGGGCCATGGACCAGGAGCTCAAGAACTAACTTCCAGTAAGAAAATGTGAAAATTACAAATCAACTCAAGTGCATCTGATTGATGTCAACACTTACGATCCGTTTTCATGCAACATCTGGAGCAGCAGGGCAGCCGTGAAACTTTTGGTCACTGAACCGATGCAGAACTTGGTGTCATCATTCACCGGCCTTTTACTTTCAATGTCCATCACGCCGTAGTTCCTCGTGAAAAGGACAGTGTCTTCATCAGTTTTTCCCAGTTTGACCACAGCCAAAGACATCCCCGGATACTGGACGCACGTTTGCAGGGAAGTTGCCACAGCATCAATTTGGGACACCAGTCTGGATATGGCCCCATCAGCAGAGTTGTGCCCAGCATCGCCGCTGTGTTGTAATGGACTTTCTGTTGCAGGGAAGCCGAACACTGGACAATACCCATCATAGTCCAGAGCCAGTATAAGAAGTACTAAACCGAGTTTCAATAACCTGTTGATCCCATTCTGAGGCAGTAATTGGCACATTATAATTGCGGTCAACGGGCACAAGCATAGGCAGCACTGACCAGCATTATCGAGACGCTAGGACATCCGAAATGCAAGGTAAACTGGTAAGGTGGTTGTGGCGTCACTGAATTAATGAGATTTTTTTCTTTCCCAGCACTGAAGGATACTTTCACTGGCTGACACCCACTCGCAGACAATGACAGAAAATCGCTCGAATTCTCAACGCCAAAACTAATGGAATTTCAATTAGATAAAAACGTGGAGGAATAAAATGCCAATCACGAATTTTTGCGAATAAGTGAACTAGGCAGAGCTTGGTTTACTAAGAAAACAGTGATGGCAAGTAGGTCATGAATTATGCAGGCAACCAATGGTGCGAAACAAACAGGTCGCCCACCTCTCTTGCCAACCAATCGTGCGGCAGATTCCTCAAAACATATATAAGGTGATATCATCACCCAGGAGGGAGTTTTACCTTTAGGCAAGAAACGTGCATCTACAAAGCTGTTTATTGTTTTGCTCCTTGAAAACATTTTCAAGCAACAATGGAGATTTGCCAACGTCTTCTATGCAACACAACAATATGTACTTTTGTGTCGAGGAGTTCTGCTCCAGGAGCTGGATTTGCATAACATTTAGAAACTTTGCAAAGCATATTGTACGTCCCAATGTTCTCATGCTCATTACTTTTGATTATACATGTACTGTACATGCAAACTGCGAAATTTAAAGACCAAAGCTCAAACGGTAAAATAACGGTTCTAACTATAAATAGTCATCCATACGATTTATGATAGATTTACACGTGGACGCTTTCTTTTTTTTGAAAATCATTAAAATCTAAAATAAATTCAATTTTGATGAGTCTACGTTAAAAGAATAGAATTTATGATAGAATTAGTTATTAATTATGATTTATTGACCAAATTTAATTAGAGAATTCGGCGTAATTGGCACTTGTAAAAGTTTTCGAAAAATATAAATAAAAAATTAGCGTTCAAAAATTTGAAAGTTGGTTCCATTTGCAAAGATTACCCATAATGCATCAGGATGATGTTTCATCGACGCGCCCTCTATGAACGCCTTCAGTGTTCTATTTTACCATGGTTTTATGAAGTTTCGTTCTGAAAAAATTGTGTTGTTGCAAAATAACTTGGAAATTAATTATCAGAAGCTGGGTTGTCGAACGCAGTTATTAATCGATAGATGAGGTGAGACGTTAGCTCGTTCGAAAATAAGTTTGTCGTGCTACATGTCCTACATGTAGCACGACATGTAGTGCAAACCTAGTAGGCCTAAACGTTGTTTATTGCTCGACCTCTTTTTCAGATGTTCCACAAAGGCGGCGATGGAAAGCCAAGAGGATTTGGATTTGGCGGATTTGCTATTTCTACAAAGAAACCAGAAACAAGCCAAAATGCTGTCCCCCCACCTCCTGGAATGACCAAGCACGGGTATACAGCCATGACCACAATAAGTCAAAATGCGATGGCTGCCACATATGGGTTGCCAAGGAAAAGACCCAAGAACGAGGATGAGTATGTTGCTTTTATAATTTAAAAGTCAGTTTAAGCGTAGCAAAGAGGATGAGTATGTTACTTTTAACGGTGCATGTGCACTTGGAAGTCTAGGCTGAAGGTTCGTTTTTTAGCAATCGCAAGATCATTTGATGCGTCTTGCGTTACAGTAGGTTATCATTCAACAGCTGAGCAGACACAGCCAAAAAATAGACTAAATGGCTAAAAAGGTTTGATACGTGACAATGCCGCATTTCTTTTTAGGTATTTCGATGAAGACGATGACGATGAACCTGTCAATTTGGATACACTAGAATATATTCCTGCTCCCGGCAGCCCAACACTAGAAAGGGCAAGAAATGCAGAAAATCGTGGAGGCCGTAACCAAGATTCTGATTCAGAGGAGGATGATGATCCTTTAGATGCTTTTATGGCTGGAATCGAGGTAAAGGATATTTCTGCAATGTTTTAAATGTGCCAATTTGCACAGATTCAGTACATATAGAAATTGTTAGGGCTTCGATGTCGGACTTTTGGCTTGTTGCGTTTTATTTTATTTTTTATATGGATGAGTAAGAAAAATGGATAAACAAGTCCAAAAAATAGTGTCATCTTTGCTTCGCTGTAGGTACCAATGCAATATTTTGAATTGGCTGTTAGTAATTGATTGGTTTCAATTATGATTTTTTAAAATAAGAGATTTTTTATTTTTTTTATTGTGGCGTTGCTACTGTAGATTGAAGAACTATAAAACCATTTCAGAAACAAGTTAAAAAAGAGCAGGAAAAGATTGAGGCTGTCAGCGTGGAAATTGAAAAAAATAAGTTAGTATTGGTGTATAGTAAAATTGAGAATTTAATAACACAGTTATGAAAATTACGAACATTGTCTCCATTGAAATTGTGAAAAGAGCTGTAATTCCAATTTGTTATAATCAAATTTATCAGAGGTATCCGTGATGACATCGAAGACGAGGATGATGAAGAATCTTACTATCGGTTTATGGAGGAAAACCCTACTGCTGGATTGCAACAAAATGACAGTGATGGTGATATGGAATATGATGAAGACGGAAATCCAATTGCACCGCCGAAATCAAAAGTAGGAATTCCGAGTATTAAGTGGCTTTCCTATATGCATGTACTAACATGTCATTAACATCTGTGACTGAAATTGCTATATATCTTTTCAGTACATTGATCCATTACCACCTATTGATCACTCGACAATTGTGTACAACGAATTTGATAAAAATTTCTATGAGGAACATCCTGATATATCAAAGTTGACATATGTAGAAGTGGAAGATCTAAGAAAAAAACTGGGTATCAAGGTAAACAAAACTGCATGTTTATTGAAGTTTACAAGTTTTCTCATATACTATTCATAATCTCTTTAATAATAATAATAATTTCTCATTTGCAGGTTTCAGGAGCAACTCCACCAAAGCCTGTTACCAGTTTTGCTCACTTTGGCTTTGACGACGCCCTACTTAAATCTATTCGAAAGTCAGAATACACACAACCAACACCAATTCAAGCACAAGTGGGATATTAGAAATAAATAATGAACCATAAACTCGTACTCGTTTTCATCAGTATATCTGCTTCCTTCCAGGGTATTCCAATTGCGCTGAGTGGTCGTGACATTATTGGCATAGCAAAAACTGGATCAGGAAAGACAGCAGCATTCATTTGGCCAATGTTAGTACATATAATGGACCAGGTAGATATTTCTTCTCGATAATCTTCTAAAGTTATTTTGTTATACTCTGCATTCACAATTAATTTAACATTTTTCTACAGCGAGAACTTCAACCCGAAGATGGTCCAGTTGGTCTCATCCTTGCACCCACTAGAGAATTATCTCAACAGGCAAGCTCTCGATTTGTGTATCAGTTTCGCCAATGAAAACTCAACCTCATAAGTACTTTTGTAATGCAGATTTATACTGAAGCAAAAAAATTTGGCAAAGTTTACAATATCCATGTTGTGTGCTGCTATGGTGGTGGAAGCAAGTGGGAGCAGTCAAAAGCTCTTCAAGAGGGGGCTGAGATTGTGGTGGCTACCCCTGTAAGTGAACTGTGACACACAATTACATATCTAGCTTTCGTAGAATTTTAAAATGTGTGCATATTTTTTCATATTAATTTTCTTGCCAGTGGAACTATTAAGATCTGTTTATTTTTAGGGACGAATGATAGATCTAATAAAAATTAAGGCTACAAACCTACAACGTGTTACCTTTTTGGTGCTTGACGAAGCTGATCGGATGTTTGATATGGGTTTTGAACCACAAGTACGGTCCATATGCGACCATGTTAGACCTGATCGTCAAACTTTGATGTTCAGTGCCACTTTTAAGAAGAAAGTTGAACGGCTTGCTCGAGATGTTCTCACTGATCCAGTTCGAGTCGTGCAAGGAGATGTAGGAGAGGTTAGGATTTCATATATGTACATGTAGTAACACAAGATGGGATCCAGCCAAGGGCTTCGTTTCGATTTCATTTATACACTTGCTTTATTAATTTAATGAAAAATTGAGTTGTTTGCACTGATGCAACACCAAGTACATAGAGAAATCGTATAGAAGGGCATGATTACAATAATGACTTATTGCAGGCCAATGAAGATGTCACCCAATTTGTCCATGTCCTGCTTGCTGGACCTGCCAAGTGGGCATGGCTAACTAACAAACTAGTAGAATTTACGTCAACTGGCAGTGTTCTCATTTTTGTAACACGTAAAGATCATTCAGAAGAATTGGCAGGGAATTTGAAAACACGCGATTTTCAAGGTGAATTTATTTCACTTCTGCAAATTATTTTACGTGACGTATATTTTTAAAGCTCATATTTTTTTTTTTCACGTTTTCGTAGTTGGCCTCCTTCATGGCGACATCGATCAAGTTGAAAGAAATAAGGTTATCAGTGCATTCAAGAAAAAGGAGATGCCAATTCTTATCGCGACTGACGTCGCTGCAAGGGGCTTGGATATACCACACATAAAAACCGTCGTCAATTATGACGTTGCTAGAGATATTGACACACATACGCATCGCGTTGGTCGAACAGGGCGGGCAGGTGATTATAACAAAAGGCTGGGACGAGTATTTATTCACGCAGATTTAGACGCTTGAATCTGATCACAATAATTCTCCTCAGGCGAAAAGGGGGAGGCTTACACATTGGTCACAGACAAGGACAAGGAATTTGCTGGGCACATAGTCCGTAATCTGGAGGGAGCCAATCAACAGGTGCCACAGGAACTAATGGACCTTGCTATGCAGGTATGAATGGATCTGATGTTGTTAAAACTCAACAGAATAGACTATTTGATACACTGCACAACATCGACTAATTTTCATCCACAGAGCTCGTGGTTTAGGAAGTCAAGATTTAAAGGTGGAAAGGGCAAGAAATTACTTGTTGGTGGAAAAGGTTTGGGCTTTCGTGAGCGACCTGGGTTTGGCTCCAGCGTTTCTGGACTAGGTGTTGCACCTGGAATTGTAAGCAAATCTCATCTTGCACTCAATTTTGATGGGGTTTGAAAATTGAATCAAAGATATGGTTATATTTCTAACTTTCATGTTAGCCATCAATCAGTCCTAATCTGGAACCTGTAGGCCAAGTGGCCAACAAATCTGGTCCACAGAGTGACCGTTTATCAGCAATGAAAGCATCTTTTCATGTAAGTTCAACCAGTCCTTATTTTTTAAAAACTTTTTGGTAGTGCTAGAAAAGAATACTATGATTTTACTGGCTTGCAAAAGATATTAGCATTTATTAGCTTTAAGAAATGTTCATAAAAATGAACAGAGAAGTTACATGAATGTCATTGGTGACTGTAAAGGGTTTTAAATGGTAATTTCGATTATTTATAAAGATGAAGCAAATGTTCTAGGTTGCATTTTACCAATAAAAGAGTGATTGTAATTAAAATTTATTATTACTGTTCTATACTTTTAGGCTCAATACAAAAACCAGTTCTGTGTAGCAAGTGCGGAAACGTTGTCACAGACAAGTTCAGTAACCTATGATAAGTTTGTTGCACCTCCTCCCCCTCCACCAGTGACATCAGCACCCCTTCCACCTCCCAAAACCACTTACAGTGGCAGTGGAGAAAAGGTACGGAAACGGAGCAGATGGGATAATTAAGCTGACATTGAACAACTGATTTGTTTTTTTAATTTTTCATTGTTTGGAGTAATTTTGCCACTATGAAATTGTCGATTTATTTCTATGGTACTCGTGTAGAAAGGAATTAAAACCATGTATTGAGACATCTGTGATTATATCAAGTATGTATTTAACGATTTTATTATCATTACGAAAAACTGCTGTATCTGAAGCAGTATAAAATAATACGTTTGAGAAGAGGTATATTTGGTCCTTTTCAAAAGCAGATGTTAATTACATGTACTTAGCAAGACTTATGCACTTTTTTGGCCAAGAAAAGCATTTAAGGGATTTAAACGTTCATCTCTTGTTGAATAATTGTGAGGATGTGAGCAAGAATCCTATAAGAAGTCCTGGGAGAAAAAATCTGTAATGAAAAAGTGATGAGAACAATTGTGAAGGCATCGACCACATTGTTGGATTTAAGAATTTACCTTGATCCTTCCAGATGATTCTGCATTAAGGGATGTGACCATGACACTTTTGAGTGTAAAAAACTAATTGAGACAAACGGATATCAATTTTATAACTATGCAAAGTCATTTTATAAAGAAATACACATCTAGGCATAAAGTTACATACTGCTAAATTTAGTTTAAAGTATTTTTCAAAATGTGCTTCCAGACTTTTGGTAAAAACAACGACTTCGTTAAAAAGAAAACTGTCAGAATCCTTGTCATGTATGCTGGATAAAAGTAAGCAGTTAAATTAATTACTCGATTCACCCGCAAATTTTTTTCAAAGATCTTGCGTACCATTTCCATAAATTTACGACATCTTTTTCTCCTATGCTCATTGTAACTGTGTCGATTCCTGTTATTTCTTCAGGAACTGTATATACTAGCGTCAAAGGTTTGCGAGGAATGTCTAAAATAGTAACAGGAAAGTTTCAAAAATACAATTTACACAACCAGGAACAACCTACAGTACAAGGCTTGATTACTTGAATTAGTCCAAGCTTACCGGCAGCAAATCCGGCCCACATTGCCCCCAGCCAGGTTAGTTCTAAAGGTGCCAAGTGAAATTTTTCTATGGTGCAGTCGAATTGTTTCTAAAAAAAATTCAAATTAAAGACAAATGCCAGTATGAGGCAATCTCAAGATTTATATTTTCATCCTTACAGTGAAAAAGTTTAGAATTTCTTGTATTAAAGTAAGTCGGCCTTTAACCAAAACCAAAGGAAGATCCAGAAAATTTCCTGGTATGTTAGAAACCGAATTGTCATATGATGGCTTACAGAACAATCCCCAGAATATTTCTATTTGGTCAACGTCGCCATTGTCTCCATATTCTGGAATGAAATTATTAATCGAAATGGGTGTGGGCTTTCTAGTAAAACTTGTATTTTGTATTTTTCAGGAAGTTTACCAGTGGTTGCTGTTGCTCTGACCAAGATGCCAGAATGTTGATCTATTTCAATAAAAAATGGGGTAATGTATGTGAAGAGTTTTCATATATTTTGTCATAATGCCCAATAACTCACCTCGACTGCCTGTAACTGGAACAGCAGTCACTTTAATGAGATTATGTGCTCCAACACCACCTTCACTTTCACCCCACATGTCCACCTGTACATTAAGCTATTAAGTGGCTACCAGCGCTCAGAATTTACAATAAGATACCTTAGTACCCACATTACCTTTTGAATATGCAAGCCGATTTTACGAGCTAGTGCTTTTAAGACATTCTTCTTATAATTCAATTTGTACAACGGACTTGCTTTGTAGATAGTTAATGATTTACCGAGAACAACTAAGACGAAAATAAATTGTTGATGTATCGAAATATTCAAGTAATCACAAGGGTACGTGCAGACTAGCATGGCTCGGAAGTGTACGTCCAACAACACAACTGGAATCTGGAACGAATCTGAGAAAAATCTTCGCAACATGGGACTGCGTATACTGATCCGCAGCAGGTCACTGTGCCATTACCGAATATACGCAATCCCATTGACCCTTGCATTTCCCCCATGCGTCCAGGCTAGTCTGCTTGTGTACCCAAATGCAAATACAAACAGTGGTAAAAATTACTGTTAGCAATTTTATCGAGGTTTTCCGTGCTAGCATCGTTCTGTCTGGGCCTGACGTCGTTTAAAGCTGAAGAAACGTCCATCATTTTAAGATTATTAAGGGAGCCTTGAAAGAGGCGAGGACATAGCTGCATGGTAATAGTAAATAAATCCAATATTTTATATAACCAACCTGTGATGCGATGACTATGCGGTGTGGTGATAAAAGAGATGCCTCCTTGAGAAACTCTTGGCCGTCTGCCAACTGAAAATCTTCTTGATGACATTGTGCACGAGACTACCAATGATTAAACAAATTATTGAATTATTTCACTATTACCATGAGCTTATTGTGCTATGCATGCCATGACGATCATGCTAACGTCAGACTATCATTCAAAATAGAACTAGCCTATACGCCTAGATCTGATCTCGTTACATAAAACATTTGGCAACTTTCGGCTAGATAATTCATAAACAAATCAAATATATCAAAAATATGTAGTACCAGTATTGCAGATAATATCCTATGATCAACCCTCGCAGTGAAACGGACTTAAAATTTTTAAAAGTACCGCTCGAATTTCCCTTAACTAGCAATAGATGGCGCTGGCCACCAAAGAAATAATTATAGGAGGTGCGCCATTTTTAAAGAACAGAAGGGAATTGGTAAATTGGGCAATTTGTCAAATTTCACCATAAATGGTTTCTGTTATAGTTGTTCCTTTCCGTTTTCTATATTTCTGGAGCACATAAATTGATAGTGCAAATAAATTTGCTAATGCCTCCTGCTGCATGACTCAGAATGAGCTGGTCTGCTCAAAAGAGAAGAGAATACCAATTTGAAGCTGCTTCAATGCTGGACAAGGTACATGCAATATTTCTTTCATTTCGTATTTTGTTTGTGCACTCGAAAATACAACACAGAAAATATTTTAACATCAGATAATTTGTATTTTATGTGCACATTTATGCTATATACTACTATATATGGCTACATTTTTATCAAATTTTACTGCAACACTATTATCATTACATCCAAAGTGAGATTATAGTTCAAATAATTGTAGCTTCAGCAAACTTGTGTAAGGAGAATATTCCCTTTAATCATATTTGGCTGCAATAGGTTCATATAATCTAGACTACATTTGTAAATAGACTAGCATACAGTTATAAATGCATTACAGAGTACATAAAATACGAGTATTTTTTGCTTTCATTAAAATTACACTCATGGCAACTTAGAAGAATTCATGGCCAAAATAAGATTTGTAACAGTGTAAGATATACATTTGCATGTATACTCAAGATGATAAAGTTGCACTGCAGCGAGTGTTTGTACATGCCACTTTTCAGGAGCATCCTGTATCATTTCAACATGAGCACTCCTTCTGGATGTTCTTTCCATGGCAAGGTTAGATGGTGATCGTAACAACAGCAGGCAATAATGCTCGTTAGCAAGCATAGCAATGCACAGAAATAGCCTGACACCTGTAAAAGAGAATCACGTATTAGTTCTTCATAAATCTTTTTATAATTCAGCATAGAAATGTTTCATATGCAAAAGGCATGATTTTGCGTAGATTCTCACCCCTGAAACTATTATCATTTCAACCGTCGTATCTAGACGAGGCATAGAAGATTCGTTTTCAAACAGTGCATGAATAAGGAGTGACGAGGAAGCATTCAGGAGAAGACAAGCTCCAGAATGAACTATTGCATTCTAAAACGAAGAGGGTGAGACAAAATGAAGGCACTTTTAAATCCGTACAATTTCTCTGACTGAATAACAAAAGTGCTGTAAACATACCCAGTGTGCCCAATTTACAGGAAACATGAGTAGCAAGGTTAGAATCTCAACTAAAAAGATGACTAGCACAGTGAGGAATGTGAATGTCAGTGAAAAGATGTGAAAGCGGACATAATCGGACAAAACCAGTGCAGGATAGTCGGTAGAGCAGACACAGGCTAAGCTCACGATACAAGCAATCTGAAAGAACACAAATTGTAAGTGACATACATGGAAATAGCAGTTATCAAGTAAATTTGTACCGGTAGCGGAATTTAAATACCAGTGGGAAAATGACTCTATGAAACTAAAAGCGTGAATGCAAAGTACACCCAGAATGGATAGCCTTGTGGCATCTATATTTGTACCCAGTACAGGTAAACCCCGCTTTACATACACATGTAGGTATAACCATATCTGTTCAATCAGGGTGGTTCAAACCAAATCAGTGACAATGGTCCTGTATACAACTGCAAAGATCCCAATTAGTACGTAAACGCAGGGTTTGCCTGTAATTCAGATGTCACGCCAAATTTCAATGTTTTATCCCAACACATCGTGTAGCATTCTTCAAGCCAGACATCTTTCAGCTGCAGATCGATTTCGTTGGATTTCCATCAATTACGAAGGCTTACCAAAATGATTGTTTTGACCAGGCCAACCGGGCTCGCCAGTTTGGTGCAGTCACAAATGATTATGATGGAGTGTTTTATTGCGCCGTTGCGAGTAGGGTCATCGATGAACAGGCCCACGTTGCGGGGATGGACCAGGTCATCCGGCAAGGAATCGCTGGCCTCCTGTTGCAGATCCTGAATCTCTTCAACCAGCTCTTCGATTTCAGTCGCCTCCACATTGCAGTAGTTGACTGCTGGCTGCTTGTCCTTGCGTGAGAGCACCTCCTGGGCAGGGTTCAAAGTCATCCCATCGATGCTCTCTGCATCAGACTGATATCTGGCGTTTACTACGTGATCTTCATCCTCACCAGGAAACAGCTGTTGATGCTCATTGCACGCAAATCCCTTTTCCATAGCTCGATGTTACCACCTAGGACACGCTCGACCTCAAGTCGCATCGAATGCATATTAAACGACTTCCCTCTGACGCCCAGCTGCTGAGCTCGCTGTCCCACGCTGCTTGCATTCACGACGACTTGAAACGAACCCAGAAAGGACGACAAACCTCGCCCTTGATTTAATAAAATCACGAACCAAACGGCCTTCGAGGAAATTGCTGTCAGTTTTTGCTGCTCGGTTTGCTCCCCTCATGGTGCAGGGCTCCACCTCGAGGACTCTGCAGGAAATGGACAGGCGCCATTTTTAAAAACCTCTTCAGAGTTGCGATGATAAGCTTAGACAAATTACATTCACGATTGGTAAAAAGTAACTTTTTCAAGAAATATTTTATGCCGCTGACTGGTTTCATGTTTAGGGGGCGTAGCAGAAATGGAAGTGATCCCAGATGACGTCATTTTCAGCAAGAAAAACGAACGTCCTCGTTCAAATTTGGAGGGGAGACTGCTTCATGCAAAATATGCAACTTCCTCCTATTACAAAGTTCCTTGTCTACCGGATTTCGAAATGCCTATACAGGCTACGTGCAATGTGAAATTCATCAAAACATAATTAATTATCCAAAAGATAGAGAAGATAAAAGAGAAAAATGATTATTAATCCAATTCTCCCTCCCTTCCTCAGACTTCCGTCATTATAATTTGCTCGCATTTTGCAGAACTTTCTCCTCCAATATTTGAACATTTCCCTAGACCGAGGTCCTGGATAGAGCAAATCCAAATGACCTCTGAAAAAAAAATGGAAATCAGAGCAACCCCTCTATTTGTGGAAAAGCACCACGTGCATCATGACGTCACCGCCTGCTACGTCATGAGGTATGGTCATATCCAAGATGGCGGTTTATTGATGAGTTTGTTTCTAATTTCGGTTCGTCAGAAAGTCTTTGTAATCGCAATGATTTTCGCGTGGTGAAGTCAGTGCAATTACCCTCATGTTGGACGTTTACCCATTTAATGCCGTGCTTGTATTAAGCAGCAGAGAACTAAGGAGCTTTTTTTGTGTTACTAAGAAAGCTTCACATTGGCTTGAAGCTTTCGTCGCTGTTTTCATGGAACTATGAATCTAGATTCGTTGTCTTTTGCCTTGTCTCAAATCAGTTACTCAGTGGCTAATTTGACCAAGAAGAATTTCAAATCGAGTATACAGGAACTTGATCATGTGAGTCCTTAACGAAAATCGCTTTTAGCTTGTAGCAGCAACTACAAAATGGTGTTTTCATTGTGCACATCGATAGGCCTACGTCGATGCACCAAAGGGTGGTAAGCTGACACAGCACTAGATGGCGGCTGGCGAGTCATGATTTCATATAAAACAAAGAAAATTCTTTGCCGGAAAGCTCGAACGTTTTCAATCTCAGTGTTAGTTTTTGCATAATAAATGTTGTTTTTACATGTATTGAGATTTAGGTTAATAGTGTATCGTACTAATATGTGATAAGCTCGTACTAATGTAGCCTACACTACGCCAAATTTCAACGTCGCACTTGTGAATGCGTGACACTATGTAGCACATGTACTATCAAATGACCATCCCACTATTAATTTGGACTTGCATGGTCTAGAAGTACACGCAAGCTTCGTTATTTTCTTTTCGACCAATTTACATGTAGGTCCAACTTGTTGATCCATTATGATCAGTACATGCATGATCACATGTTGTTGTTGAACCTAAATTGTAAGATTATAGAGAATGTCAGAATTTAGACAAAATGCGACAGGGAACCTGTTTACGTGACCTCAAGTGAAAATTTCGACATGGTGACTAGTTAGACTGATGTTAAAAAGTTTCGTCGACGTTCATGCTGATCACGTTAGCTGGCACTCTAAAAGGGATCATTGATTCCAAAACAATGTATTGCTACACACATACTGTACATGTATAGGCCAGGGCTTTCTGTAGGCCTATGCACTCAAACATATCGGTATAATAGCACATCATATACATATACAATTATATACATTTTTGACCATGTAACCAGCATTGGTAGTGTATGTCCATAAGTTGTTACAGCAGAACCAAGAAGTGATGGAGCTGAAGAGCAGCCAATCAGAGAGATGTGGCTTGTCGATTAGCCCTTCCATGTTTCTTCAGTCAGTGAAAGTCCGTTCAGTGGCACTGATTGTACGCAACTAGGCGTAATTGGTCGGCACATTTCACCCAGTTCCATCACTTTGTGGTTTTACTATAGTAAATGTCAAACATTTACTTCCCCGTGAATCAATTATGCAAAAGTCAGGCAGCATGCGTTTTTAAAAATTATGTAAATATGGTCAATACGGATTTTGGTTCCATCATCCCTGTATAGTGTTTAATAAGCTCACAATGCTTTGGAAACATCAATTCAAAAAAAAAAAAAAATGAGGCCATTATATTATTGGATTGAACCTACTGTGAGATCCAGAAATGATATTATTGTTATATTTTAATAACCTGTGTTTCATCTGTTCAGCTTGTAGCACAGCACGGGTTGGAGGCAGATAGGCATCTCTTGCGTTGCGTATTTTCTCATGTTGATTTCGGCAGTGATGGTAAAAGTGGTGGAAAAGATTTTTATCAGGTAGGCCTAGGATTTTTTCACACTTTGGAGACCTTGGCATATTGTGATTAGTAAACCAAATTTAGTAAGTGAAAGAACATTCAACTACTATGGATATTAGGCGTATAACAAAATAGGACTGTTTTGTTGTTTCTTACTCTTACCAAAATTGCCAATTCATCTTGAAGTTTTCCTTTCTTTTTAAGCCTTTCTATCTGGTTTTAACTTTTGAATGTTAAAGCAAGCCTGAATAACATTTGAATTTTTTTTCAGATTCAGTATTTAAATCAAGAGTGTTCTTCGATAATTGCCAAACCTAATTTTGTGTCCAACCTTTGCAACGCAGTCGACAACCCTCTACACCACCAGAAGGTAATACGTCTTCTGTGCTATTCACTCTATTCCCCACAGTCAGCATACACATGTCATGTGGATAACCATGAAAACCACAATCTGCATAACCAACTTTGCAACCGAACCACTGTCACCCGAATGCAAGCCAATCTTTCTTAAAATTAAAATGGAAAGGCAATATGTGAACCTCAAAAAAATTGCCATAATCATCTAATGTCATATCTTGTTATGTTTTTTACTAGAGCCTAAAGCCTTCAGCCCAGTTGTTATACCAAATCAGTAGAGTACTAAAATTGTCTAAAGTTCAAGAGATAGCATTTGGAATTGCGTTGTACTATTCGTCAAGCTCCGAAACAAAATCGTATGCAACTCTGTTTCTGAAACAGAAACTGGTTGACTTCTTGAAGTATTTCGCAGAACCAGGTCTGATGTTTAAGTTTTAGATGCATCAATTTGAAACTAATACTTTTGCGTTATACTAATTAAAATATTTTAACATGGTCAGACGCTGCAAACACTACTGCCACACAGGAGGATATTCTTCCACAGTTAACTCCAGAAGTGTTGCATCTCATTTTAGTACATCTAACAAATTATTCTACAGAACTTGAAATTAGTTTTGAACAAAGAAAAGCATTTCTTAGTGCTCTTCAAAAAGGTAAGGGTGATCCAATTATGGTTTTTGTAACATCTCAGATATTATCCGCTATGATATGTCTAGGTTATCTTCATGCACGCATCTTAAATCACCAGTAATTTTACTTTGCCTACAGATATCCAATTCACCCATACGACAGTTGTTTTATCATCGTTATTGAATCCTGACAGACAAGACATCCCTATGGATAAAGTTATTCAAGAGTCTTCTAGCATGAATAACATGGTAATTTGTTGATACTCTTTCCTGCTAATGCACAGTTATATTTACCAAATGAGTGATTAATATTTTACGATGGTTTCATATTTACTAGCTGGATGTGTCATTATCTGACATGGTTCAGGAAGTTGGTTATCATTTTTGTGCCAGGTGGGATTTTATTAATGTTCCTTTTACTTATTTTCGTTTCACTGACCTTTTGCTAATCTTATTTTTTGTTTGTTAGTTTGGATGAATGTCGGTCAAATATAGCGCAACTTGGCATTCGCGAGTTGACTCCCAGCACAGTTGCTCGTGTATTGAGCATGATGGCCCGTTCCCATACAGGACTGGGTGAACAAATAGCTATTCAGGTAACATATATGCCCCTGTCTGGCTACGCCCATGATTACAGACGTGTTCCATTACGAACGTCAATCTATATGTAGTTCTGTTCAATTTTCAATTAGCTGTTGAAATGCAAATTGTCCAGTTTAGAAATAAGCGTTTTAGGTATTGTACCTCATTGCAGTTGACCATAAGTAATTTACATACATTTATCTGTTGTTGTTTTAGACATTGCAAAATCCGAGCAGTATATGGAGTGATAATAAGGAAAAAAATGACAGTAGTCAGACTTCTACTTGGAATGTGGATGTATTCATTCAAGTGGTGCAAGATATGGTAAACATCAGCTAAATTTTCCACAGATGCTGTTTCAGCACTTGTTGTTGTTAATAATTGTTTATTATTTAGGTTCCTAAGTTAAACTGGAAGGAGGTAGTTTATGGCTTAGACCATCCGGGTTTTATGCTGAAGGATAGGCTTGGACTTAAAGTCCTGACTCAAGCTTTGAAATTGGGCCTTGGACATGAACCATATCCAATTGATCTGCTTTTTCGGATCTGGAAGAATTACGAGGGCCAGCTGTCCTATCTTCAGCAAATCGTAAAGCATTCAGACATATTCTGCTTGACCGATTATTCCACGCGGACTGTTGTCACCGATTTACTTAAAGCCCAGCCAGAAGAGGACACAAAGGAGCTTGCAAACTGGTATAAATTTTGTTCCCTTTTTCCCTGGTTTTTAATTATTTTGTTGCTGAACAACCATTTACTTTTTCTTTTGTTAGGAAATCTTTGGGTTTGCTGGAAATTCTACTTTGCCTTGCTGATGCTGGTCATTATCTCCAGGTCCAGGAGATGCTTAAGTTTCCTATTCAGCACTGTTCAGATGTTCTCACTTTAGGCTTATTGCAGATAAACGTAAAACATTGACATCACTGAAATTTTCTTAATCTATTGTTTTCTAGCCTTAATTTTATACATTTTATATATAGACGCAGATGTCGATGTTTCATCAGGAGTTATTAACCACCTTGATACCAATTTTCCTATCAAATCATCCCAACTCTGCTATTATTTTACAGTTTGCATGGCATGCTCAGGTAAGCATAGTCACAACATTAATTAGGGGGATTGCTGCGTGCATTTTCCCACTGAATAATGTATGCATAATTAAAAAGTGGTATTAATCACTACAACTTTCAGAATCACACCAACACAGTTCGTGGCATTGTCATGCGTGTTATGGCAGACTGGTATATGAGAGCAGAGCATGACCAAACAAAACTTTCACGCATTCTTGATGTAGCACAAGATCTCAAAGTACTTTTATCATTTATTGCATGATTTGGATTGTACATTTCCTTGTCACTTTATTTTGTAATGAAATAACTTATTATTGCCAGGCACTGTCGTTGTTGCTCAATGCACCAACGTTTCCCTTCGTCATCGATTTGGCTTGCCTGGCATCAAGACGCGAGTATTTAAAACTAGACAAATGGTTAAGCGACAAAATTCGGGAACATGGCGTGAGTTTTCATTATTTGTCCTCGATTTTGGGCTCAAACATCCCTGAAAACGTTCGTTATTTTATCAATTTCTAGGAACCATTCATTCAGGATTGCGTGAATTTTTTGAAACGCCGTTGCCCGCAAATCATGGGAGGTGCATTGAAAGAAGATAATCTACCGAAGAGTGCTCAATTACCAGCTGAGACATTAACTACTATGTTGGCATGTCTACAAGCGTGTACAGGGTAATGAGCACATTCAGTAATTCGTGCACTAGTTTTCTGCTATTTCTCTTATTACGCAGCATTAGTGGTTTTGCATTAATCTCTGATTATATTTAAGGAGCGTGTCGCAGGATTTATCTGAAGCAATTCTTACCATGGTTGGCAACTGCACCGTTCTCTTGAATAAATCACGGCAACAACCACCGGGTGTCGTGAAGCAGCCTCGTCCTTTAGACCATGTGTTTGCCCAGTCGCTCAGCAGTCCTGTATGTAATATAGATGATGGTCACTGTCAGATATGCTTCAAAACTTGCAATATGAAAGTATTTTAATTTCCTTGTCTCAAGCAGTTGGTTTCGACACAGTTGGTGGATCCACTTTCTGGCCTTCTTCCTGGAATTTCAGTTGGTACTACTCCCAGCAGCAATTTTGCACTGCCTGGAACACTTGGGAACCTTCCGACACCAGGTTCGCCTGCAAAAATGTATTCCAGCAACTCTTCTGTCACCCAGAGTGCTTTCTCAAACATTGTTCCATCGTCTCTCGTGACTCAGATTCCGGCTGGTGAGTTGCAATTTTAGCTTCAAAAATCCTAACAGTGTATTAAAATTTGTGAATGTGCATTATCGTCCTGATATTTTCCGTCTCCGACTTGTTGGCGTGAACACAAACACCATTCTAAATTCTGGCTTTGGAAGTGTGGGATCCAAAGCGCCTTATGGTGCCCCGCAGAATGTTGAGAGAATAAGACAGGGTCAGTATATTATAATCTCGTAACCATTGCATGCTGAGATTAAACTGTACGACTGAACCCTGAACTGTATGTGCAAGCTGCGGTTTGCACAAAAATTTAGAAAAAACAATGCTAAGATTGTACACTGAAGCAGCTTGGATATTTTCCAGATATGTCCACTCTTTTCCCTGAAGTCAACCAAGCAGAGTCGCCCGAAGTTGAGGAGGAAGCCAACAGTTATTTTAAGCGTATATACAGTCATCCTTCACACCCGACTTTATCCATCGACGAGGTTTTAGACATGCTAAAACGCTTTCAAGATTCTACCAACCGCCGGGAAAGGGTAAACCGTGAATTGCAAGATGGGCCTCAGTTTTTCCACTCATTCCTTCCATTTAAGTTTTATTCATTGAAATACTTTTCCTTTAGGACGTTTTCAACTGCATGCTTAGGAACTTGTATGAGGAGTATCGTTTCTTTCCACAATATCCTGACAAGGAGTTGTACATCACTGCTCAGTTGTTTGGTGG
Organism: Cylindroiulus punctatus; assembly: GCA_034695085.1. Taxonomy (NCBI): domain Eukaryota; kingdom Metazoa; phylum Arthropoda; class Diplopoda; order Julida; family Julidae; genus Cylindroiulus; species Cylindroiulus punctatus. The sequence goes on from JAQFYZ010000009.1 coordinate 100,236, forward strand.
TATCATTGAACGTGGTTTAATCACGTAAGCATCTTTTCACTAAAAACGCTGTCCGATTTTATGAACATGAGCATAGCTTAAATATTTTTGGCTTATAGGTACATGCTTCTGGGTCTTGCATTACGTTACGTACTCGATGCCATACGCAAAGCAGCTGGAACAAAAATGTACTATTTTGGGATTGCAGCCTTGGATAGATTTAAAAATAGGTGATGTTGAAATATCGGTTTTAATGTCTTTGGACTTGTAGTGATATCATTTGATGACATTTCTAACCAGGGCTTTGTGACCCAAATGACAGAACAAAATGAGTTAGTTATATTGGCATTGTTTTTGCAAGCAGACTTTGACTAAATCTTGTTGCACTAAAATATTGAACAGAACGAATGTGTTTTCCACTTATTTGTAATTCATTATATTGTGTATAAGCTGCTATATGATTTTGTTTTCATTTAGATTGAAAGAATATCCTCAGTACTGCCAGCATCTAGCCAGTGTTCCTCATTTCCACGAATTTCCAGAGCATTTAATTGAGGTATTTAAGCATTTAATGTTGCTTGAAATTCAGCATGGTTCTAATTCTTCATTTGCTTTCTTAGTATGTTGAATATGGTCAAAGATCTGGTGAGCCTCCGAATAAACCTCAAGGATCAGTCTTGCCTCCTACATTAACTGCTGCCCTTAATGCTCCAGCCAGCTCTGCTCCTAAAGCCCTGCCAAGCACTACGGTAACTACTACTACTACTGCTATTACAAAACCAACTACCACCATACCTCATAATGGAAAGGTGTGTAATAGTTCTGCATGCAGTCCAAGAACATCAAGGTTAATTTGCGATTGGTATTGACATGTGCATTTTGTTTTAGCCATCTATTGCAAATGCCACCAACATTGACACTTTGCTAGTTGCCACAGAAAAAGACGACAAAATGGCAGTTCCTCCTGAGAGCGTGCAAGATAAGATCGCTTTCATTTTTAACAACTTGTCTCAAGTGAATATCATCCAAAAGACTGATGAATTACGAGAAGTTGTTACGGATGAATTTTGGCCATGGGTCGCTCAGTATCTGGTTATGAAAAGAGCCAGTATCGAACCCAACTTCCACAATCTTTATGCAAACTTTTTGGACACGTTAAAAATGCCTGAATTCACTAAATGTGTTGTGAGGGAAACGTTTCGGAATATAAAGGTATTTTTGGAAAGACTAGACCAGGTTTGACTTGTATCTGCCTCATTTTAGCGCTTTGTCTAATAACTGCTATGCATTTAAAGGTTTTATTACGGAGCGACAAGTCTATTGCCAACTTTTCTGATAGGTCCTTGCTAAAAAATCTCGGTCATTGGCTTGGATTGGTCACGCTTGGAAAAAATAAGGCCATTTTGCAAATTGTAAGAAATAATACAAGTTTAAATTTGTCTAGATTGTGTAAGAACAAATTTTAACCAATTTTTTTTCATATTCAGGAAATCGATATCAAGTCACTTCTCATTGAGGCTTACCACAAAGGGTTGCAGGAGTTGCTATATGTAGTGCCTTTTGTTGGGAAAGTACTGGAATCTTGCGCTAAAAGCAAGGTAAAAGCATCATTGTTAGAATACTTGAATGTATGAAGTCGCCACATGTATCAAAAATGAGGTTGATCTTTTCAATAGGTTTTTAAGATGCCAAATCCATGGACCCTTGCAATCATGACATTGCTAGCAGAACTCCATCAAGAGCAAGACTTAAAACTAAATTTGAAATTTGAAATTGAGGTCCTATGCAAAACACTTGGCATAGACATTAATGTAAGTATAAAATCATGTTTTGATTTATGATCATGCCAGCATGTGCTTAACAATATTTCACTTCAGGAATTAAAACCTGGTGTGACTATGAGAGATCCTGAAGTCTATGCACGTATTGAGCACCAGTTATCCCAGCCTCAGAAAAAACAAGAGTTGCCACCTCCAATGGAAGAACCTGCATCAGTTAATGTTACCATTTCCACGAGCACACCAACCCCAATGTCTGCTGTTACTACGACCCAAGTCTCAATGCCTGCTGGACCACCGGAACCGAAGTTTACGTTTGACGAAATCTGTGTGTCATCCATTGCCTCAATTAGTCCTTTTCTCGTCATTAGTAATCAGGTATGTTTGTGGCAATCTAATACCGTATCAATATTTGGTTATCGAAATCATTCAGCATATGTATTTTCTCGATGTAAAGTGTCCATGTTACTATTTACTGTAAATTTTCTTGCATGTAGATTGGACTTTTTCAAACGAATCCACAGTTAAGGACATACATCAGACCTGCAATTGAAAGAGCAATTCAGGAGTGGGCACATATTGTAGTTGATAGGTCGATAAAGATTGGCCTGGGTACATGCGACCAGATAGTGAAAAAGGTATATGGAGAGTATTTTGTTTTACAATTAATGCCAACTATTTTCTAAGGTATGAAAGCTTCAGCCATTTGTGTCGTTGTAGGATTTTGCGCTTGATCCAGAGGAATCTCGCATGCGTGCTGCTGCGCATTATATGGTTAGGAATTTGACTGCTGGAATGGCCATGATCACCTGTCGCGATTCCTTGCTTATAAGCATTAACAATAATTTGAAAGCTGCCTTTCTTACTGCACTGAGGGTAAACTTAGTATTTTCCTTTAACGAATGAGGGAAAGTGCTATTCTTGAACTAAATTTTTGTTTGCCTCTTGCAGAATGGAACTACTCAACCCACAAAAGAATTAATCGAGCAAGCTGCCACGATCTTGTCCCAAGACAACGTCGAACTTGCTTGCGCCTTTATTCAACGAACAGCTGTTGAAAAGGCCTTACCCGAAATTGACAAACGCTTTGCATCGGTAGGTGTTTTGTAATCTAATTTGATTGCGGTATTATCTCTCATTTGCAATTTCTAAATTATGTGGTTTTCTATCAAAATCACTATACTGTCACAATACAAGTCACAGTAATGACTGCCAAGTTGTGTAATTGCTATTTGGTAAAATAGATCAGTCTTACAACATAAACGTTTTGTTTCAAGGTGTGAAATCTTTTTGAAATGGGGTGAGAGATAAATAAATAGCTCTTAATTCTGACATTTTGTGGTGGTATCCTCTTAGGAATTTGAATTCCGAAAGCATGCGAGGAATGAGGGTCGGCGCTACTGCGATCCAACTGTTCTGACTTATCAAGCTGAAAGGATGCCTGAGCAAATTCGATTGAAGGTAAAAGGAGAACGTTAAACTTAACGCATTAGTTTCCTAACTGATTTGTTAAAACATTGTTTGATTGCAATAGGTAGGAGGTGTGACACCTCAACAGATGGCAGTCTATGAGGAATTTGCTCGCAACATCCCTGGGTTTCTGCCTAGCAATGGCGAGAGAGAACAAGTGTTTGTTCCAAAGCCTGTTACAGTAAGTTGACGTTTTCAGTTTCTTTGAGAAGCTATTTATGAAGTTCATATTCCGAAGTTTCTCACGTCCCTAATTTCTGTTTTGCAGGCTTATGGTCCTGATGAAATCGTTCAGATTTTTGACAAACTGGCTTCTGAATTGGAAAACTGCATTCCCCTTGGCATGGGTCCATCGCCAAATTTGCAAGTTGCAGCGCTGCATGGCTTATTGGAGTCCGTTTTGTTAGCTCGGAGTTCGCGTGAAATTGTAACCGCATTGTCACTCCTTCAAAAGGTACATTTAAATATCCTGGTCAAACATTTGAATCTGTTGATTCGTGTATAACATGTAGTTATAGTGCATTTTTGACTATATGCATTAATTTAGGCTGTTGAGGGCCTCTTGGAGGGCTTGCTTCCTCTTCCGAATGACCCGGAACTCATCATGAAATTTCGAGATTGTCATCTTTTGGTTTTAAAGGCTTTACAAGATCCTCGTGCCTACGGTGCTCAGTGGACCAATAAGCAAGTCACAAGGTATGTACCCTACAGACAAAGGCTTTTTTTGTGGAAATGTTATATAATATATTTGCCATATGAGGTTTTGAACCAAGGCAAAGCCTGTGGGTCATTGCTAGCTAAATTAACACTTTGGTTTGTTAGGTGTTTGATGGAATGTCGTGAAGATTTTAAGTATAACTTGGAAGCAGTAGATTGCCTCATTCGCAGCCGCCTGGTGAATTTGCCGCAATATGATCAGCATTTGGCTTTGGTAAATGTTTCCCATTGCATTTTAAATCGTTGGCAAGTTTCCAGTGAAGGTGTTTGTATGTTTACATTGTGGTTGCTGTATTCTGTTTGTCAGTTGGTTGAAAACGGCGCCAACTTTGGAGTGATTCAATTTGCAATGCAATTATTAAGATTGTATTTGATCGAAGAGCGTCATACCAGTCCGGCCTCTGAGGTACTCATTCGAAATTTACTTTTTTCGCCATGTCTTTGTCATTGTATTAACCGTTTTAAAACGTAATTTCACTTCAAGACTGATTTAATTAATACCATCGAAGCATTAGCCCGTATTCACTTGCATTCTCGGCAGTCTCCTGATGGGTTTGTGTTTTTATTGCTTCGATCTCTGCTTTAATTGGAATTGTCACATATTATATCTAAATTCTTTCAATTATCGATTAATTCCTGCTCTAGGTTGCCCCAACTTTTGGAGATGATTCGTGCAAACAACGATGCTGGCCTTTTGGACCGAGCACCGGGTGGTCAGACTTCTATAATGCATGTAGCACAGCAGAGACAGTATGACGACCCCCCTGGCCTTCAAGATAAAACCAGTTACCTTCTCCGGCAGTGGGTCGACCTTTACCATTCACCAAATCCAGTACATCTTAGTTTTACCAAGTTTGTTCAGCAGGTGAGAGCCTAGTTTTTATCTGACGTTGTATGTTATGACAAATGCACGTGTTAATGAATTTGAAGTTTGTTGACTTGCAGATGAACGTGCATGGCATTTTGAAGACTGATGACCTTATCACGCGGTTTTTCCGCCTATGTGTGGAAATGTGTGTGGAGTTATGCTATCAGACCCTTGCTGAACAAACAGCGACGCCAACTCTCGTGAGATCTAAATGCTTTCACACACTAGACGCCTTCGTTAGGCTGATCGCCTTGTTAGTGAAGCATTCAGGCGATTCTAGCAACACTGTCACAAAGATCAACTTACTCACAAAGGTCAGCACTTATCGACTAGTGAGTTGAGCACTGGCTAAGAACGCGTTAGGCTCATCTCCTTTATATTGAAATATTCTTTTGTAGGTACTAAGCATAGTAACCAGTGTCCTTCTGCAAGATCATGATATCAGACACACGGAATTTCAGCAGTTGCCATATCATCGCATCTTCATTATGCTGCTATTGGAACTCAATGCCCCTGAGAATGTTCTGGAAATTATAAATTTTCAGGTGCTAACTGCATTTTGGTGAGTTTATATTTAACGTTTTATTTGATTCATTAACTTTCCTACTTATTGTCAAAAAATGCTTGTTTTGAAAATTCGAAACAGCAACACCTTCCATGTTTTGAATCCGTCAAAGGCCCCAGGCTTTGCTTATACGTGGTTGGAATTGATTTCTCACCGAGTGTTTGTGGGAAGAATGCTCGTTCTTACACCACAACAAAAGGTATTTTTTATCTAGTTAATTATTTTTGAAAGAATACTTCACTGTCTTTACACCAAGTGCTAATGTGTTTTGTTTTTTTAAATTATTTATCAAGGGCTGGGGAATATATTCAAAGCTGCTGATTGATCTGTTTAAATTTTTGGCACCATTTCTAAGAAATGCAGAATTGTCAAAGCCAGTCAGCGTTTTGTACAAGGTAATGTTGCCAAACGTTAATTTTTTGCAGGCCCCCTGCGTCTCTTCAATTCTTCGCCTAATTGCAAACCGAAACTAACATTTGTTTGTCGTCTTGTAATTATTTCAGGGAACTCTTCGCCTGCTTTTGGTTTTATTGCACGACTTCCCAGAATTCTTGTGCGATTACCATTATGGCTTCTGCGATGTAATTCCACCCAACTGCATTCAAATGCGCAACCTTATTCTCAGCGCTTTTCCCAGGAACATGCGCCTCCCTGATCCATTCACTCCCAACCTGAAAGTGGATATGCTTTCGGAAATTGCCCATGCACCGAGGGTTCTCACCAATTTTGCCGCTATGATTCAGCCACCGAATTTTAAGAAGGTTTGCAAACAATTCTTTCGGTAATAATGTCATTTGTCGACTATGACCCTGTAAGAAAAACACTGGCCTCGCCAGTCATAGCAAAATGTAAGCGTTGTGGCTAAGCTGGTTGTGTAGCTGACCATTTAAGATTGCCCAACCTATCCACTAATGAGCATGGTTTTCCATAGGACCTCGATTCTTACATAAAAACGAGATCTCCTGTAACTTTTTTGTCAGAGTTGAGAAGTAACCTGCAAGTAAGTTTTAACCAGGTCTGTTAAAAGTGATTTCATTTCTTTCTTTCTTTCTTTTTTTTTTGACCAATGAAATATTGTGCTAACAAGTTCGTTGTTTTTAAAGGTGTCGACTGAACCTGGCATCCGATATAATATTCCTCTGATGAATGCTTTGGTTTTGTATGTGGGAACTCAAGCCATTTCGTACATCCATAGCAAGGGTTCCACACCTAGTATGGGCACCATCACACATTCGTCACATATGGACATTTTTCAAAATTTGGCAGTTGATTTGGATACAGAAGGTTCGTGTTCGCTAACATTTTGCATTTGATGCACCTTTAATGGGAAATTACAGAAAACATATTTCTGCATATGAAACTGGTTTTCAATCATTTTGCTGTCCTGACTTTCAATGCCATTTAAAAGTTCTGACAACATTTATTGAAATTATAAATGTAACTATCCAGGCCATAATTCAAATTTTCATGGAAGGAATTGCTTTTGTTTCCTAGGACGGTACTTGTTTCTTAATGCTATTGCAAACCAGCTCCGCTATCCAAACAGTCACACTCACTACTTCAGCTGCACTTTATTGTACTTATTTGTCGAGGCGAATACAGAGGCCATTCAAGAGCAGATCACAAGGTGAGATATTTCGTTTGGTATGGTCGACACCCTAAAATGTTGTTGTAAATTTCGTTGCCATATAATTGTTTTCATGACTGTAGGGTTCTTCTTGAGCGTCTCATTGTCAATCGCCCTCATCCTTGGGGATTACTGATCACCTTCATTGAACTTATAAAGAACCCACACTTTAAATTTTGGACTCATGAATTTGTACACTGTGCGCCGGAAATAGAAAAGTAAGTTATCTTTGATGCTTTTTCAATGGGCGAAAAAAAACATTGTTAGCATTGGCAATGCCGGAGTGCAAATAAAAGGCCGTTTTGAGGAACCGGATTTAAAAAATGTAGATTTATCAACTACATCACTTGCTAAATTATGTTCTAATGAAAAATTGCGATAGCAAATTTAAATATGTAAAGCTTAGGTGACAAATTATATTATGGTTTCCAAATCGACAAGTCTTGTGTGAATTGCATTATTTCAACATTGGTAAAAATCTTTGAAGGACTGTAACAGCTGCTACGTAACGACAGTAACCAAATTCGATACAGCGTATGTAAATTTCTCAAATGTTGTACATTTGAATGTGCCTCGTATGTGCATTCACTCGGTCAAGTTTTACACCAATACCACTTTTAAATTGACAGGTTGTTGGAGTCTGTGGCTCGTTCTTGCATAATTCAAAAGCAAGTAGAGGTGCTGAACAAATGACAATACGATGCTGGATATCCTCAACTTTGGGATGTTCATCGGCAGCTTGCAATTGTGGAGTGTTAGCCAGTTACACAGGTTTTGTATAGAAAATGTCATCTTTGACAATTACACTTGATGCATATTGGCAATAGCATAACTTTGGTGGGTTGATTTGAATGTGAGTATTGCACCATGATTCGCAAAAATTGACTTTGCTTTTACCAATTGCTTCTTTGCAACGGGAGTAAGTGGGCACAGCAGATGCATATGGGGTACAAATCCTAAATTGCAATGACCAAAGTTTGTATAAAAATTCATTTGTCATCCGCATTTACCCCTGCAGGTTCTCTTTTGAAAGGCCATTTGTGTTAAATTTGTAAGTAGGCCTATATAATAGCTATATCGGGTAATTTTGAAAAATATTTTCGTTTTGAATTTATTTTTCTACAGAAATTAGAAAAAAAAGCGCTTGCCGATGTGGATAAAGCTATTGCTGGTGGGTTTGTAATATTTCTGAATTAATGTTTTTTGTAGTGGAAACGAGTGTTTTTCAAAATAACTATCTTACTTTTAATTTCTGCGTTCATATTATCTTCGATATTTACAATGTAATTGGCATTGGATTTGACCACTACATTCTAATCGTCAACTAGATTATTATTGGCAAAAGTGGACTTTTCCTGATTATTTTCTCGTAAGGAAGGTTAAAACTAATAGTTAGTACATTTGTGAATAAGTTTCAGGTCATCTATGTCAAGTGTTTGAAAGATTTATATAAGTGTATCATTCATTAACATTTGTCAAGAGGTTACAAGAATTCTTCTCATTCTTGGCAATATTTAGTTTGCATAAAACGTATAATGAGAAAGACTCCATTTGCGCTTGGCTTTAACAAAAATGTAAAAATCGTTTGTACATCGTTGTCGTATAAAATATTCCCGTAGTAGTTTTGTTGTAGTTAATAAAGGTTTTGTAGGAAAGGAAAGTTGTTTTGCTTTTCTCATTACAAGTTGGCAAAGTGTTCATTACCTAAAATATGCTTGCTAACCAAAATGAGTTAAAACATTTCTAAATCAACATCACAGTATCAGTTAGGTGAGACAGAAATAATTCAGAATATTATCAAAAAAGTTGCTGTTCGTCCATTTTAATACTGGGTGATTTCAAAAACCAGCAGCATTGTCAAAATAAAATATTTTATTATTAACTTTTTTTTACAAAATTGTTTGACTGGCAGCTAGACCAGAATGACATCAGATGCTTGATAGAAATGATTCCAAGCGTGATTTCAATTTATTTTCCGTGTTATGCACCTCTAATAATGATTTTAATTGGCAGAAATTTCCTTTCTTCTTTTGTTTATTCTTCTTCTTTTTCTTTTTGTTTTTCGTAGAATCAAGTAATTGTTGTTTATTGCTTCGAAGAACAGAATCCACACTGAAATATATTCAAGATTGGCATTTTTAAGGTATAGGCTATGGTAACATTTTCAAAATAAATATAACAATTATATCGTGTACCCTTTTGCTGGTAAGCTTGGCATTTGCTTTTCAATTTGCACTTCATTTTCAGTGTGTGGCACAATACGTTGAACTTAAAAAAAAAACACATAAAAGTACATTCTTCAAGTACAATTTGTGATCATGAAAAACAACTTACAACTTTTGCTCTGGGAAAGCTGACTTGGAGTGTTTTCCAAATGTAGTTTTGTGCATTTTTTACATTTGAGACACCTATATATCTACAAAAAAATAAAAACTATGCATGAAAAACCTAAAATTGTCATGAAGATCACACAAAACTAGCATTGTACCATTTTAGATGCCCTTGTTTTTATGGAAGCAATGTATTTTTTGTGTAGTCCTTTTAACTTCCAAGATGATTCCTTTTGCATTCGCTTTAATTTCTTGATGTCCTTGGGGAATTTTGATTTCGATGCAATGCGTAATGTGTGATTGCCAGGCATAAAGATTGAGCCACAAAAATTACAAATCCCACGCTTGACACTTGCTTTTAGAGCTAAAATTGAAAATAATTTCAAAAATTCTTCAGCAAATTAAAATGTGACTGCATTTGCTACCAACTGGACTTACCAGCTTGTACATCTGTGGTTTTCATAAATTGTAACCTTGAATGCAAAAATTGTACTTATTAATATTTTAATTTATTGTGTGACATGAAATAGTAAAATATTTGTTTTGTGAGCCCTAATTTGGTAATTAACTGCAAATTACCAAACTGATGGACTTAACTGTTTTTTAATGGTTTCTGTGAGTTTTGCAAAATGTCACCACCAGGTGGCAGAGGCACGCCAAAAAGTGACGCCATTGATAGAGACAAAGGGAGCTTGGTGTAAGGTGAGTTAACGCTTGCATGTAAACAGTTTTCGCTTTAATTCACGTTAATTTCCCTAAATAGGTTAACGCAATTTAGTGGGTAGTAACTGCTTGGTCGTAGTTTGAACATAAAATAACAATGTAGAACGGGTTTTTCGACAACTAACTTACATCATCATCCGTGATAGCGTGGGTGCCATCTTGTGGTAAGCCATCGCCGCACTCCATCTAAAATGACGAGATTTTACCTCAAGTTCTTCGAGTTGCGCGTTTATATTAGTTGCACCTTGGTTTAAATTAGCGAAATTTACATCCATTATTCAAATAATCGTTAAATTGTAAGGTACCACGTCTGTCAAAGGACCGAATGGCGGTTAACAAAAATAGGCCGACCGGCTGCGCCACCAAGCGTTTGATTCTGCAATAGTCTAGCTAGTCTGTGGTGAAATAAAAGTAAAATTTGAAATGTAAACGCTATCTCACTACAAAATGTGGAAAGCATGTAGCTTATATGCATATTGTCAATTAGCCTATGGTTCGACGATTATGAGCTGTCGAGGTAAACACAGGTACGCTGGTACGGATCGAGAATCAATTACATGTACATGTATGTTTATGTTCACATGTAGGTTAGGTATAATTCGTTACACTTTCTTATTGCATGGAATTGTAGGATAAAATTCCTTTTTAATGTTTTCCCTATAGGGCAGTACCACTTTCATATGTGAAGGTACAACAAAAACTGGTCACTGACCGTCACTCTCTGCTGTTTCCAGCTCTTCAACTCATTGGTATGTTATTCCCATGTCCCTTTTATACCCATGGACGTACATGTAGCACAGGTCTCCTGTTTATATTAGGCTAATCTGCATGTGTAAGCCAAGTCCAAATCCTCGAATAAGTGATCAAATTTGCACACTTGTCACTTTTTCTCTTGATACTCCTGTGCATCTTCATGATTATGAATTTTTTTTTTCGATTTCCAGCTTTTCGATGCAGACAGATAATCAGCGTGCTGAGAGATGGGGAGAGATTGAAACTCTCACCATGTTGACCATCATGCAAGAATTGAATATTGTCCAGTTGTTGGCTAAACATAAGCGTCATTCATTTGTTTTTGGAAAGATTTCTGAGTCTATGGCTGAAAGAGGGTTCCAGAGGACTGCTAACCACATTAAAACAAGGTAAGTTGTTTGTTGCAACCAAGAACAAATATCTTCTAAAACAGTTGGATTTTCATCGAAAATTTTATGCTGTCAGGTCACATTTTCGAGACATCATGCAGATGTTTATTTCTATTTTTTGCAGATGGAGAAATTTGAAATCAATTTATGGTGATGCAAAAAGAAAATTAAAAATTAGTGGCTTGGGGAATCGAAAGCCAAGATTTTATGATGAAATGGATGAAATTCTTGGAAGCCAACCTGCATGCGAAATTGGTGACCATATTATAACTATTTGGACGTTTTCACCTTTGTTTTTGTGTGCAAACATGATGACCATTCATTCTTTTACTAGCCTCGGATGAGACCATGGAAGCATTGGCAAATGGAGAGCCAGAGATTCTGGAATTTGAACATCTAGAGCCAGAGTTTGTAGAGCACAATTCAACATCAGACTCACAAACTACACCAGAACGCCCACCATCACCATGTAAATCACCCAGTAGGAATAGACGACTTGTTAAAGGTAGACATGTTCTCTTACATATGTATTCACATGCACTTCAATCGTACTATGTTTTTATAGCTTAAATGTTTCATTCCTTAGAAAGAGTACGTTCTGGTCGACAGATATCATTTGACGACTCCCTGAAAAGCTATGCCTTACTCAACAAAGAATTATTGACTGAGTTGTTCACCAATGTCAACAAAGATTCCCAAGAATTTATTGCAGCTGAAATGGAGAAGCAGAGGACCTTTGAGAAAGAACTTCTGGAGGCACACCACTCTCACATGCAAGCCAGTATGGAAGCAATGATGCAGATGTTCCTCTCCTCTCAATCGCCCCCAACGTGTAAGTTTTTTTTATTATTTACGAGTACTAATATCGCTTTTCTGATATTTATTAATGTTATGTTTTCAATCCAGTGCTCAGCCAGCAATCTGGAACCAGCGGTGAAGGGGGTTCTAGATAGATTCTGGATAACTTGGACTCAGGTCATTCATTTACAGAGCTGTAAAACTTTTACTACAAAACGGTGCAACCATGCCATTGTACATAGGATTAGCTTATCATCTCGTGGTTTTCTTCGCTTGCCAAATGACTCCTGGTTTGGTATATTATTTAATAATTAGCACCATGCCTATTCAGGAAAGGTTGTGCCTATAGCTCTATGCACATTCATATTTGGCGATAGCTTATTTCTTTATACCTTTATGTTCTTGCCAATTGAGGACTTTGCTATCCAGGTCTCCCAATCATCTTGTACTGTTCCTCATTCTGCAAAACTAAACAAAACTGGATTTCTTTTTCTTGTGACACAAAATATTGTGCAACAAATGTGTCATTGTGTTGATTGTACACATCAAGGTTATTTTTGTTGCCAACAATACAAATCATTAAACTTATAGGTGTTTTAGTAATTATGTAGATTGTGCTAGTACTTAGGATTATGGTAGATTTATGATATTCACAACATTCAAAACTGTGAGGTCAGTTTCATTTCACAAAGGCGACATTTACAATATTCTTGTACACAAGGTACTTTTTGTATTGTAATGAATCATTTTCATTTGGAAACGGTGATATACTCTGAAAATTAAAAGTTTTATTGTTAACATATCCATAACTCATGACAAACTGGAAAGTGTGACCAAAAACATTAACACCTTAATTCATATTTAGAATGAAGAGAAAAATTTCTTATTGAATATAATTTATTCACTGTCATCTTCCGATGAACAAGGGGTGCTTTCAGTGTGCCTATAACTAGACTGACGAATATCAAACTTGTGTGCCATGTAATTTCTTAAGGTATCCCGAACATTATTAGTACTGTTGTGACCTTGGCTGCATGGCTGACATGTTGGCTGAGGATACAAGCGCTGAAGTTCTTCGACATCTAGTTTCCAATGAAAATGGAGCACATCCTTTTCCATTTCACAGAAGTTGTGCAAGATGCAGCAAGCTGCAGTTATTTTAGGAACTGCATGATAGCTGACATCAATTCGTTTAACAAGCATTTTCCACCTTGCTTTTAAGCGTCCAAATGCTTTCTCAACCATACTGCATACTGAGCTTAAATATACATTAAATGATTCTTCTTCCGGTGTCAGGTTTGTCCCAACATAACCTTTCATCAACCATTCGAGCAATGGGTATGCTGGATCCCCAAGGATCATCAAGGGAACTAATACTCCGTCAATGAGGACAGGCTCCTATATAACAAAAGTAAAGCTGAGAGGTGATCGTATGTTGGAGGTAACAACTATTGAATAAAAATGTATATATAACCTTGGGCAGCATATGTTCATTTGCCATTAAGGCTGATCCTTTTAAAGCTATGGCATCGTGCGCACTACCAGGAACTTCACAGCTAATGTCACGGAAGCTAAGTAAGTGTTCAAATGCTACACTGAGAAAGTAATGAAGTGTCTGGCGATAAACAGAACTTTTTTATCTTCACTCACCAGTAATGGTCATCTACGACAGCTTGTAAAATATATGAAGCCCATAAATTCCTATTCAAGAAATCGTTTTTCTTCTTAGGTGGAGCTAATATCGGTATGTGTGTGGCACCAATTGCACCCATGACCTGTGGAAACCCATACTTGGCTTCGATTCTGCGAGCTATCTCTTTGCATTCCGCTGTTGAAGGCAAGTATATGAAATCCTCCTTTAACTGAAGCAAGGCATCACAGAATCTTTGTGGAAGATGAAGAATAAATTCTGTATATGCATTACAACAAATGTAGGTATACAGTACTGTGTCATGACTGAAATCTAGTACATACTTGAAAACGCAGTTGTGTACAGAGGCTTTATGCACTCCAAATAAATCCCCGACAACTTTATATTGGCTGCCGCTTGCTAGTCTATAAAGTGCAATTGCCACTTTCTTTTCATTGGGTATTGGCTCACGGACAAAAGGACCTACACTACAGCCCATGTGAGGTATAACTTTTTCGCACAACTTCTGAAAGCTCGTTCTTTCAATTCTGAAACATTCCTTCCATTGGGCATTTGTGAATGTTGTCTGTGCAATCACATTCCACCAATGATTCGAGCGTTGTTTCATCCATATTTGCCTTACAGATCTTGCCTGTTGCTTGAATCCAGCCTCTGCACCCATAAAATAGCTCACTGCCATGTGAGGCTGCCTGTTATAAAGCAATCGCAGCAATTGTCTGTACATTTGTAGTCTGGACGTTCTTATCACTCTCATTAACTCCAATGATTCAGCGTACATATAATGATGGAGCTGAAATAAAAACTTCGCGAGTTTCGGATCAGGCGCCATTGCAATCCGACTACTTTTTCACGAAGCGGAGGATTCTGGGTGTTTAAGGAGCTTCGGACCTTCCTTTTGGCAAATAAGATAAATGCGTATTCTACGCCTAAACAAACAGGCGTATGATTAGACAAACAAACATATCGCATTCGAAGCGTCCTCAAGCGGCATTTTATTCATGGGATGATAGTTTGTTCCTGAAGGAACATCAACGAGGTATTCGAGGTATATTTGTGCGTAAAATGTCGAATGAATCGCCAGTAAATCAAATTGATTCCATACTCAAACTTTTGATAACTCCGGTCACTCTTACACCTGGTACGTAGTTTTGAAATATCAAAATGCGAGTGACACACTTCATATGCAGCGCGTTATAATTGCCACCATACAAATCTCCATTTTAGACAACTCACTACAAACACAAGTTTTCAACGTGAGAGACATTTTGAAGGTTAGCTTAAATGCTGCCACTCAGTGCATTGATAAAGAAGCTAATCTTTCATGGCTGAAAACTGCCATAAATGAAACTGCACTGGATGGTCCTGCCGATGACATATGGTAAGTATAGTTTTGACATTTGGGTGACATTTCATATAGGCCCTATTGATAAATGTCATCACTTTTTAGCGTTTTCCTGCCCTCTTGCCCATGCATTGTCATAATTTTCAGACCTCTGCCGCTGAAATGATGATGCAAACATGTCACCAGTTACTGAAATGGTTTCGCGCACTTTTTTGTAAAAATCGTAAAATAGTCGCTTATATGATTATGATCATCTTATATATGATTACCCGAAAGCTAGCCAATGACAACTTATCATTTTGGTCAACCTGCACAGCTTGTCTAATTGACTACCTCCTCCATGATGATGACATGAAGCATTTCTTTTCCAGAAGTTCTGAAGTAACATTTCTAAATTAATGTTATTTTTTTCTCAGTTGGCAGTTCACTAAAGTTTCTCTACAAGTTTTGACGTCCCTTTGTAATCAGTTAAAATCTGCTCGAAAAAAATATAATGAAAAAATGCGGGACGGTAAGGATGGTGATGGACTATCTGCCTCTTTGTCGCCTGATATCCTGAGCTTTCAGCAACAGAAAAACGTGCAACGTGTGTTACAATTTATTGCGTGTCTCGGAATTTCGAGAAATCTTTTGCCTGGTGTGGGAGCTTCCATTCAGCAACGATCAAAATTTGGAAGTTTCATCATTAGCAGCGATTACGATGAATTGTCAGATTTTGATGTATGCCCATTTACTTTTTACAAGTAATGCTATTATTGTCAAACGTGAGGAATTTCATATAAGTAACCTTGTGATATTTTCAGAAATACCAAATGTTATATTCGACGGTTCATGCATTGAACAAGTGCAGTGAACACCCCACATTGGGCAGCCTAATATTTGCTGGTCACTTAGGTGATATATTGGCAGCTCTTTGTCAGCTGTCATATGTGCCTCTCAAGGAAGTACCAGAATCAAAAGTTACAGACGCTGTGACAAATGTACAATGTCAGCAAATGTCTTCGGTGCTCAGTATGCGAAAAAACGCCTGCGAGATACTTAATAAATTGATGGAGAACACCAATCAACCAAGATTGATACGCGAACTTTTTCTTTTGCATAGATCACCACCCAGTAACACTAGTAAGGTAATTTCATGTCATGCTTAAAAATGGTTTAATAATATTTAAATAATGATCTAGAGATCACTATTTTGTTTGAATCTCTTTTAAAATTTTCAGCTAGGCTCAGGAAGTCGCAAGACCATGCGATGGTTAACAAATGTAACACAGAAATTACTTTCAGAAAGGCTAATTAAAGAAAAAGGCGTCCAGGCAGTGATCCAAGGGATTCTGGATTTTGATGGTACATTTTGTATATCAATACATTTGACAAAGATTTGCATTTTTCCTCCTTTGTATTGTAATTTAAATTTTTTTCCCTCAGTTGCGATCATGAAAAGTACACCAAATGATTGGGCGCATTGTGATGTTATCGCCAGACTAGTAGCATCTTGTGTTACCAGTGCATCAAACAAACAAGCATATTCAAAGCTCATATGTCCTCAAGTATGAATTTGGAAATTGTGCTCATTCTGACGCCAAAAGAAGCATTTTGGTGGTTAGCTGTACCCAGTATTGTTTTTATTTTCAGGTACTGGATTTGTTGGACGTTAAAGCGATAGATCAGTTTGTTAGGGTTGCATCCTTGACTATTATGACTATAGCATTAGCAGAGCCAAAGTTGGCGCAGCAGCACTTGATTAATCCAGTAACTGAGCCACTTTTAATGTGTTGTAATTATCAAGGTATTCTCCTCAAATTACGTTTATTGGTAGTGATATTCACTTTGTCACGTTTGGATTTTTTCAAAATTGCTTCTTTTTCTCTTAATTCCATTAGCAATGAACGATCGCAAACCGACTGAAGATGAATTGTTTGCCTGTGTTAGCAAGTTGCACAATGCAAGTCATGTTCTTGGCAAGAAAACATTGCTTTCGAATCTATTTTTACTGACTTTTTCTGACAATTTCTCTGATCACTATTTTTTCCAATAGATTTTTGTAGTTGGTCCTGATCCTAATGAGAAATTTGTGGAGTTCCTCTGTCCTATTTTAACACTTCTCATAGACATGTTTGCCTTTTCATGTTCTGGAATATCATATGTGAGGTGCCGTATACTATTTTCGATCAGTGTAGGCAAATGTGTTTGCAGTTTCCACTTTTTATGTTAATACATGTAAGTATGATTGCTCTTTTCAGAACACTGCTTGAAGACATCATTTGCTTCTTTCTTAAGCATGGTGATAGAAAGGTAGCATTAAATTATCTAATAGAATTTTTGTTTCCATTCGAACATAATTTAAAATCACTTCAATTAAGTCCAAAATTGAAATTCATACATGGAAGTAGTGGTGGGATTTCCGTTGAAGACCACTCATGTTCTGAGAGGTATGAACGATTTTCTTTACCGAATCATCATGAGTGTGTGGATTTAAATATTTCAAATTTGTTTTTAAATAGCGGTGATCTTTGTTGGCTGGAAGGCGATCAAATTAAAATTGCTGCTGTAATTCATTTGCTATCTCAGCTGCAAAGCGATGACATAGCTGCAGATTTCTTCCTATCAATTTTAAAGGTTACACATGTTTGATAATAATAACGTCATAATTTAGTTTTAACCACGCTTGGATTTCTGCAATGATCAATTTATAATTTTTTAGGATTTGACATCGATTATTCTCAAAGAAGACGTCGATTTATGTGTCGATAAAAACTGCTACAGCCAAAGTGATGAGTTGCTACGTATTGAACTGGCCCAAGTCAAGAAGCAGCACCACATACGAAGATCACTGCTAATCATTCAGACCTTATCAGCTTTATGTAATCATCAGACTCTGCCAGAGTCTATACTGAAAGATAAATCTAAAATCATTCAATTTCTTAAGGTAATAATTATAAGGTACATTATTTTTATAGTTCTGTGAATTGTTCAATAATCTGAAATAATGAGATTTGTTGGTAGGTTACATTTGAAAGAAGTTCAAAATGTTGTGATACTGAATGTAATAGTGGAGAAATGGAAGAAGAAACATTGACATTATCCATGACTATGCTTTCAATGGTGATTGATGGAAAGGTAAGCCTTGCTATATAAATTTTCACACTTCTGCAGCAGGGATTTTTACAAGTTATTGTTGACGTTCTGATCTTTTTTTTTAGGAGACGCCTGAAATTAAAATGGCGTTAAAATCGTGCTTGGATTCCTTAAAAGTTTTGGCTAAAAAACATAGGAGTAAGAATATTCGTTCTTTGGCCGAGGAACTGATCGTTACTATAATGTCACACGGTGTTGTAGCCATGTCAGAGAAACCAACAACAAAAGTAGTTGGTGCAGAAAATTTGACAACTGAAATAAAAGAAATGGCAAAATCACTCGGCAGCAATGGAGGCAAGGACTTAGCAAAGACTGCAACTTCCTCTTATCAACTGGCCTGGTTAGAAAAATGCATTGTTGTTTCCTGAAAATGGTTATTGCATTATCTAACTAATAATTTGATTTCAGGGAAGACTTATTTGATTCTGACCCACCAACAAGAGGGCATGCTCTATTGGTCATGTCCAAGTTGGTTCAGTCAGAGAATGAGGAAACTGTTAAAAACCGTGCTCAACTAACCATGGCGCTACAGGTAATTTTATTTTAAATTTTAAAACATGTATTTCATTTAGCATGTAAATGTATTTCTTAGTATTTAAAGCAATTATGCTGCATTCGATTGCATGCACAGACTTGCTGGTTTTCTTTTGTTACCCTCATGCTGAATAACAACTGCCTTACTTTCAGGAAAGTTTAAATCACGAAGACAGCTACGTTTACTTGAATGCTGTTCGAGCATTTGAATCCCTTGCATCTGCATTTCCAGACGCCACCTTAGAGCATTTAATAGAACAATATTCAAATACAGAGTTGCCGATGTCATCTGAATTAAAGATGAAATTAGGGGAAGTGCTGGTGAAGGTAACGCAAACCCTCGGTAAGTGATGACCATCTCTACTGTTTACGATTATCGCAGTTACACATATTGAGTATTGGTCATTCATAGGCGAGGTAATCCCCAAATATCGTGATCTGCTTCTCGGTGCTTTTCTGTCTGCAACAAAACATGTCGATGACCATGTTCGAGCATCCAGTTTGTCAAATCTTGGGGAGGTTTGCAAGTTGTTAAGATATTCGTTGGGAACATGTATTCACCAGGTAGTGGTACCACAATCTCAGATTTGAACGTCTTTGTGTGTTGTATTAATCATGGCCTTTTTTAATCAGATTTTCGATTGTCTGACGAAATTTATTAAATATGACTCGTCTTTGCAAGTGAGAAGGGCTGCTGCACAAGTGTTCACTCTGATGCTACGTGGAATGGGCAAAGATTCTTTAACGGTAGGCCTATTGGTTACATATGCATAAATTCCCTCTTTATGATGAGATTTTTGCTACAGTGAGAACTTATGAGAAACTTGAATTAGCTGCCCAAAAATGAGATTTATGGGATGTTCACAAGAACTTGTGAACTTCGTGAGTACTAGGGAAGCTAGTAATATTCTCAATTCAAAGGAGTTACACGTTGGATCATGATAAATAAAAATGCGTACAAAAAAATTAACCTAGTTTCTTTAGCAGTGTCAACTGAGACTTGTGTCCTTTTTCATTGCAGATCTTGGCGAACCAAATGAAAGATATTTACCGTCTGCTGAAATTTGTGTATGCTACTGATAAAGATGATGTTGTCAGATTGCATGTCCAGCTGGCATTGGAAGAACTGGACATAATTTGCAAAGATTTTCTCTTTCCAAAACCATCAATGGAGAAGAAGATAACAGTTTCACTCGCAATTTAATTAACTTATTTCAATAACAGCCTCCATGACTGACCTTTAATTTTACCAGAAAGGAGAAATGTGATCCGTTTTGCAGAATTTTTATTTACTGCAATCTAAGTTTTAACATTTGTATCTGTACATAATTCACTTTAGATTAAATAATTTTCTCTCTCCAGAAAACGGTTAACAGCATTTTCTAATGATGAAGAAAGAAGCTTAGTGGTGCCCTGAATCCTGATCTGGCTTGCCATATTGCTTCTCCCAGAATTCAATATATTCCTTCTTCCGTTGTTCTCGTTTCGCAAAATACTTCGGATACTGGGCTTTCTCCAGAGGATGCCAAAAATCAAGAACCCAGTCAGGAGTATGGGCTACTCGACCATAAGCAACTCCACCTGGTGAATTGGCAACTAAAGAAAAAGGAGTAAACTTTAGTCGTCACTATCCTAGTGCATATTGTCTATGAACTTGTCTTCAAATTTACCATGTTAAAATTAGTCTATGTAGATGCAATATCGTGGGGACAGAAATTGCATGCTCCTGCTAAATTTTTGTCATCGACTACAGGTAGGCATGTAGTAAATATAATAAAATGACTTACACTTTCTCGGTTGAGGGTGCATGTTCTGAAAAAGCTCTTCCTCCCCATTTATTAGTAGGGTTTTAGCCACCCGCATGTCCAGGATGTTACGATTCCTCTCAAAACGATCACGCATGAGCACAGCTTGATAACGAAACTGCTCCCTATAATAATTATTCAGATAATTATCAGATTTGCTACATGTATTTCAGGTTTGATACATGTACCTGGCCAGCAAGAAGAACGCAAATGTTGGTTTCAAAGTACTATAGCGCGCAGTACATTATACAACAGGAACTGGATGTTGACAAATTATAATGTACATGTACTTACTTTCGGTGATAATAGTTTTCCAAATTCCTCAAAGCTTTTTTGTATAAGCTACATACTTTACGCGTATGAGAAATCAGTTCAGTTTGCAGATACGCCATTTTTCACTTGATGACACTATGGGGCATCCATAAATTGCGTCCGTCTGAATTGACGCAGTTTTGGACGACCCTCGCCCTGATTTACGCATGCGCTAATAGGGTTAAACGAGGAATTACGCGTGCTGCTGTTTTGTGTACTTTTCGTTTCATGATGTTTCTGAAAAGAACCCATTCAAGACTCTCTAAGGAAGTATGGATTGCATTTCGACGCAAATTGCAAACAGATTTAGGTGCCAAGCCATCAAATAGCAGAGGTAAGTCGATAAGTGCGTCATCAAATTTCGTGCGAAATTAAGCCTGATTTGGTACCAAGTAGCCTACAGGAAAAGCCATCGAGTTTGTCGGCTAGGTTGACAGTTGGTGTTAGCTCCGTATAATCCGAAAAATGGTAAAACTGACACTGATGTGTCTGAATCTTTTTGCCTAAAATGCAAATGCCTTTGAACTACGGGATTCTAGACAGTGCGGTGCTTACATGTATATGCAATGATGCCGCAATATGATATACAGTAGCCTACAGAATACCCTCCCATATTTGCCACAATAACGTTTGAAATATATTACATGTTTTTTGTAGGTACATTTGAAAGAGTGGAAATGGAGGATCTTCGCCCATTGTATTTAGACGCTCAGGCAACCACACCATTGGTAATGTACATGTGCTAAAAACAACGTGCAGGACAAAAGAGCATACATGCATGCGGTTTTGCATAAAAAATGAATTGCTAAAACTAGACTTTTGAGTGGAATAAAAGAGTATTTTGTTAATGTCTCTCCCGTTACTTTATTGGCTGTTTTTAGGATCCGAGAGTTTTGGATGCAATGCTCCCCTTCTTGACTTCATTCTATGGAAACCCTCATTCACGAACCCATGCTTATGGTTGGGAAAGCGAAAAGGGAGTGGAGCATGCCAGGAAGGTAGTGATTGTTTGCAGGAGTTTGGCAATCAGTTTTGATTGATGTCAATTCTGGTGGCTATAAAATGTATACATTTCTTTCTTCCTGAATCCGTTTACCCACCTATCTTCCAAGTCTGAATGCTGTGCTTAAATATTTTGGAAGAACAACTTTCGTTTCCTTTACCAACCCCTAAAACAAATATAGTATGCAGTATTTGAAATCCTTCTTTAATCTTTCTCTTAGCAAGTGGCCAGCCTGATCTGTGCAGATCCCAAGGAGATTATATTTACAAGTGGTGCGAGTGAATCTAATAACATCGCAATCAAAGGGGTTTCGAGGTTCTACAGCCTAAAACGACGACATGTGATAACTACACAAACTGTAAGAACGTCATATTACTATTGATGTGTTCTGTATACTCTATTCTTGAAAGTGACTTGGTTTACTGAATTTTATCAATTAAATGACTAACCAAAACCTAATCGTCACTTATATTTCAGGAACACAAATGTGTGCTCGATTCATGTAGAATGTTGCAAAATGAGAAGTATGATGTAACATATCTCCCAGTCCAGAAAAATGGTCTGATATGTCTTGAGGTTAGAGTATTACACTTTACTAGTGATTTATTAGTGCTGCAAATCACGACTGCTAATCTCATTTTGGCACGATGGAGTTTACTGAGATGGATTCAACGTTGACATTATATTAACCATGTAGATGAATATTTACTTCAGAAACTCGAGGAAACCATTCGTCCTGATACGGTATTGGTTTCTGTGATGGCTGTTAATAATGAAATAGGGGTAACACAGCCACTTAAAGAAATAGGTGATTTATTTAACAAAATCATAACACTGTTATCATTACTCAAATATACTAATGCAGTAAAATTGGAAGTAAATTTTGCTGTTCTTTTGCTTTTCAGGAAGAATATGTCGGTCCAAAAACGTGTTTTTTCACACTGATGCTGCGCAGGCAGTTGGAAAAATCCCAATAGATGTGAATGACATGAATATCGATTTAATGTCAATAAGTGGACACAAAATATATGGGCCTAAAGGTTGGTGCCTGCCGCCCCATACCATGTTTAACTTTCATTAAACTTTGCTTTCATTAAAATGGGCTGACATTTGGCAGGAATCGGGGCACTTTATGCTCGGCGAAAACCCCGTGTCAGAGTAGTGCCTTTGCAGAGTGGAGGTGGGCAAGAACGAGGCATAAGGAGTGGCACAGTACCGACGCCCCTTGTTGTGGGTTTTGGCGCTGCATGTGAAATCTGTTCAATTGAAATGGAGGTGGGTAAACTATTATCTTGAAATATGTCTATAATGTTATCCTATTTGTACTATTAGTGAGAACAATTCTTAATTGATTGCAGTATGATCATGGGTATATCGATCAACTTTCAAGACGTCTAGTTGACAGGATAATGAGCAATCTCACACATGTCGTTAGAAATGGCGATTCAATAAGTACCTATCCAGGTAAGATTTATTTTATTTGCCATTTTAACAACAATTTGAAGTTAGTGGTATAATATTTAATTATGGACTAATAATGCCCAGTTACAAAGTCTAATAATTTTTCATCACAACACTCCTTGCTTTTTTCTAGGCTGTGTAAACTTATCGTTTGCTTATGTTGAAGGCGAGAGTCTGTTGATGGCCCTAAAAGATGTTGCTCTGTCATCTGGAAGGTAATTATGTAATTTTCATAGCTGATGTTAGTCAGAAAAGTTCATGCCATACTCCTACCTACATAAAATACAATTTACTTGTCTTTAATATCACTAGTCAATCCAAAACGAATTGCATGCATTTTTAGCGCCTGTACTTCAGCATCTCTAGAACCATCTTATGTATTAAGAGCCATTGGAGCTGATGAAGACCTAGCTCATTCTTCTATAAGGTAGCTACGAAAAGCATATCTATTGCTTCTTCTATCATTACCACTGGTTCTTATTTTCATTTTGTGCATAGATTTGGAATTGGTAGATTCACTACTGAAGAAGAAATTGATTACACAGCGGATAAGTGTATCTACCACGTTAAGAGGCTACGTGAAATGAGGTAAGCTAATATTGTTGTGAATTTATTTTGGGGGTTAACGTTTTATTTCATTCACTACCACGAATTTGCAACTAATACGTGATTAACAAACATCCTTATACTCGACAAATTCAACAACGTTTATCACTAAAATAACACAAATGACATTAAAATAACAGCATCCATTTGCCGCTCAAACTGCATACTAACCTGAATTGCCCCTGACACTTCATCTTATACAAACTTATTGGGACACCATTGAAATTGCTAAAAGCTTTCCACTACATAAATTATTTAACCATTGCAAAAGTAATTTGCAAAATTAGAAAGGATTTAAAAGACAAAAAAATTACTTTTTTGTGGCAAAAAATATATTGCGGTATGAAAAAATGTTTTAATGTCCCCTCCATCCCTAATTTCCTGTGAGTGACTGCATGCATTTAAATTTATGATACGACACACATGTTCTGACAGATAATACCATCACTGAAACGAAAATTTCCTACCGCACCATATCTCACATGGCTCCAGACCTACTGTATACATGTACACCACTCCTACACCTTTATGGAGGTGACAGTGCTGGTGCATGGGGCTACAGAAGTGCTGAAAATCTTTATCTTAGTGATGGTATCATTACTGGCAGAACATGTGAGAGTGCCATAAAATGAAAGACTGTGTCAAGAAAGTAGTGCTCGAGGTCTCCATTGTAGGTTTGCCATACTGTTTAAACATGCAAACATGAAATTTCATGGTGTCCCAATATTTTTTTTTTGGTCACTGTAGTAATTTGCATAATTATGGCAGAGTCAACAACTAACATTCCTGCAAACAAAACCACATGATTAAACATTCCATTTCTGTAATCCATTTCCAATAATCAAAATTTACAGAATCGAGGTCAAAGGTCATGAATCGACCAAGGTTATGCACTCAGCCTTTACACTATAATGCTAATTATTCAAGTATTCATATTTCATAACTCAAATTACTTTAGTCATGAAAGTATAAAGGATGCTTCTGTTTTTAACAACAAATGAGAATAGACACTTTGCGCAGCACAGAAGAAAGTTTTAGAAACGAAAGTTTTAATTTCATTTTTGTGTATTTTATAAACATTTGTTGCAGACGTGCAATTTCCTAACAAAAGTAAAGCCCTACAATAATATAATGTACTTAGCGATGCAAAATAAATGTTATTTAATTATCAAAAGTACAAACGACAACAATCGGTTTTTTTTGACCTAGTTTAACAAAACGAATGTTTAACCTACCAATCACTTTTAATAAACGTTAAATAAAGTTATTTTGCGTCGATAAATATCTTGTTTACTATCGTTAGGTAATTGCACGTCCATAACAAAATTTTATAAAAGTCACAAAAATGAAATTAAGCTTTTGTTTGTGTTGCAAAATGTGTCTGTTATATGCTTTTGTCTACTATGCTTTAAAAAAGGGAAATTTTTCTGTGAAATGCTAATTTTTGTTTCTATAGTCCACTCTGGGAAATGGTGCAGGAAGGTATTGATCTCAAAGCAATTAGCTGGTCTCAGCATTAATGACAGGAACACTGGCTTCAATTTTAGGCATGAACAAAATCAACTTATTGAGCATGCTCCTGTATGGACTAATATTTAGCAAGAAATATGATACATCATCTGTGATGTAACTTTTGATGTCCAATTGGTGTAACTTCTGGATTGAAATCTTAGCAGGCGGCTAATAGCAGAGAATTGCAAGCATGTACATGCACAT